>JAASGT010000171.1:0-41701 GCA_023334315.1 Globisporangium alternatum | reverse complement strand
GTGCGAGGAGCTAAAGATAGTGCGCAAGCGAGGTATGAGAGCGAGTCGCCTCCATCAAAGTACCAGCACCGCAGCTTTCAGAGTTGCGGCGTAGATGAGCGGCTACGAAGGCCGCACGAAGGGCAAGCGCTTCCGCAAGCCGCAGTCCGGCGGCTCGAACGTCAAGGAGCGCTGGAAGTACCTCAACGCACAGACATGTGACGTGCTCGACACAGGCGAGCAGAGCGGCGGCGGCGTCACAGTCACTACTAAAGCCAAACAACCTATCAGAAAGCATCACCACGGGGCACAGAGCGCTCACCATGCATCCTCCGACGCCCCAGCGCGTGCGGCCACAACTGTTGCGATGCGCGTAGGCTACGACATTGATGGCGACGGCCAGATCGACGTGCGCGAGATGCGGCTCGCCAAGTTTCTGGACGCCATGATGGAAGAGCGGCAGTGCCAGCAGCAGCAGCCGAGCGAGAGCGAGCTCACGCGTATGCGGCAGGAGGCCGGGCGACTGCTCATCGCCAAGGAGTTTGTCGAACGCAACCACGATCGGCTCTGGCGCTACGGCTTGATCTTCACGGGCAAGAGCGAGACGCAGAGTGCCGAGTTCATTGCCGCGCACAAGAACTTCAAGAAACTCATGCCATTCCTCGAGAGTCTCGAGCGCAAGCGCACGATCCGGTCGTCGCAGAACCTGCGCAGCTGCGTGCAGAGCGACAATGACGATCAGCAGAGCTCCCACGACACGCAGCAGGACGCCAGGCTCGTGCGCCAGACGTGGATCGAGACGTCGCGCAAGGTGTACAACCCGGTCTTCTCGACCCACCCGCTGCCAGAGCTGCAGCCCAAGAAGGTGAACGTCAAGGAGCTCCACCCGGTCGCAGAGAATGATCAGCTCCATTTTTCCCAGCAACAACAACCGGACGTGATGTTCAATACCTACGGTGCGATTGACGTGGACGGCGATGGTATCGTCGACGACGACGAGATGAAGCTCAACCTGCAGCTCCAGGAAGCCACGCTCGACGACGACGACAACAACAACAGCAGCAACTACGGTACAAGTACCTATCCTCGTAGCTCATCCGTTAGTGGTGCCACTACAGCGATGAACGCGCGCGTGTTGCGGCAGCACCAGCAAATCGAGGGTCGCAAGATAATGGCCAAGGACTTTGTGGAGCGCAACGAGGGGCAACTGTGGCTCTACGAGCCGAGCTACCGTGATAAGGCCCCCGACGAAATCGCGCAGCAGATCGCTGGCAACGCGCAGTTCGCGAAAGAATTCAACAAGTTGCGCGCCAAAGAGCGTGTGCTACGGCTCAAGTCGTCCATGGGCGTCTCCAACTGCCTCGTGCAGCTGCCTGCGACGCAGCTGCCGGCGGATCCGTCGAACGCGATGGAGTTCCGTCGCGTTCGCCACCGGTCCGAGCTGCTGCTCGCTCGCAAGGAGCTACTTAAGCCTCCACAGCACCACGTGATGCAACAACAGCAGATGCAGATGCAACAGCGCTACAGTGTCGACTCGACGGTCTCAGCAGTCAATGCTGATGCCAAGAGCGAGATGAATCCTCACGGGCTGCGCCATCGCGCCGTCCGAGAGGACCGGAGAGACCTGAGCCGAACGGCGAGCGACAGCCAGATCGGGCTCCCAAGGATCTTCGACACACCTATGCGAATAGAGGCGACGGGTAGCTTCTCGGTCACCAAGTGGAAGTTTGGCGAGTAGGCAAAGAAGAAGCGTTCGTTCGCCCATTTTCCCTCACGACAGTGTTCACCACCAATGTCACGACATGTTTCAACTTCGAGACAGCAAGTTGGAATGTGATATAGATCTAGGCTCTGCGAATTCCAACTTGGCGTCACGGTCGCTGTTCAGAAAGTTGCATATGCTCAGGAACAACTCCAGAAATAGACACCAGGAAGCGCGAAACAGTCTGGGGATACGAAGCGCAATGGAGAAAAAGTAGGACGTCGAGTTCAACAACCTGATCTGCACGGAGCTACTACACGTAGCGCATTCGCTCTCGGACTGGACGTCATGACTCGAGTCAGTGGGCTCTTGGTGCTCTGCTACCTCGTCCTCGTGTGGACCTACTCGACCTCTGCACTCTGCACGTCGGTTCACCATCACCACAATAGCAGCAGCACGGCCGCAGGCAACGGAAACCTCAGCAACGCCGTGTACAGTCGAAGACAGCGAAGCAGCAAATGGCGGCAGACGCAGCAAGAAGACACGAAGGAACGAGAGCGAGACGACATCATGCGCGTGGACTCTGCCTTGCTGCCAGACTATTGGAGTGAAGTGCGTGTTACTGTGTGCAGCTTTCGATGCTTTGTGGACCAACAATGTCGACTGACCCCCTTCGTGTCAACAAACAACCGCAGGTACAGCTTGACGGCGCAATCGATCCGCGGATCCGCACGAACGGCGAGGCGCCCGAGCAGCTCGTCAAGGTGACAGACCGGCGGCACCGTCACCCGGTGTTTGCGACCGTCTGTTCGCTCGCGTTCCTGCTCACGATCATCGGCATCATCGTCATCTGCACGAATTAACCTTCAGTCGAAACGCGAGCTTTACGCCCGTATAACGAACGCCACAACCGCTCTGTAACACTTGGCAATGATCCTAATTCGCAGGACGCGTGGCTTTAACCCTCGCAAAACAATTCACTTCTCGTCGCCGTTCATAATCGCTGGTCGGCTTCAGATTCAGGTTCTCATTCCCGGTCCGTCAGCGCGTGCTGCGAGGACGAGAGAAGCCCGTCCTGACTGACCGAGTTGCGCTGCTCGAGCTCGTGCGTGAGCGACATCATGCGGAAGCGCTGGACCTCCTCTTCGAGCACGAACGTGAGCTTGCGCTCCTCAATGTACTTGCGCTCAAAGTACTGGCAGCGCGCGCGCAGCTGGTCGTTCTCCTCCGTGAGGAACTCGGCCTCCTGCGCTCGGTCCTGTGATTCCTTCTCGGCCTGCGCCACGAGCACCTGCAGCGAGTCGTTCGCGCGCATGAGGCTGTCCACCTGCACGTACAGTTCGCGCTGTTTGTTGACAGACACACACGCATTGTCCACAACACACATAAACATTCCAAGTTAGATCCTGGACACTTACGACCCACGACACAGATGTAAGAGCCGTACCATCATCTCGTCCTTGCCATCTCTGTACCGCACAAGCCATTCATGAAGACACAGAGAATCACAGAGTTAGTATACTGCACCAGCATTCATAACACCATCTAGTGGTGAATGAGTACACGACGTACCCCTTGGCGTTCTCGAGACGCAGCTCGTGGAGCTGCACGGGCACGCTCATGAGCTGCTGCTGTTGCTCCTGCAGCACGCCGACGATGTGCTTGAGCTCCTGCTGCTGCCGGATGAGCGCTGCGATCGTCTGCTGCTGCTGCAGGAACTGTGCCGCCGAGATCGTGATCGACTTCTGGCGCGACGACGCGTGTCTCCGTCCGCTGCTGCTGCCGCTGCCCATGCCGCTGTTCCCATTGTGGCGCCCTCGGCCCTCCGAGCCGCCGTTCTCGGTAGTGAACAGTCCACGACGGACTGTGCCATTATCACCGCCATGCATATGGATGGGCGAGAGCGCTGGCGCTGATGCGTTCGCAAAGTAGGACGCCGGCGTATGGCTGCCGCCGTTCATCTCGCTGTCGTGGTCACTCACGCCCACGGTCGACCACGTGCGCTCGCGATGGTAGCGCAGCGACTCGCGCTCCTGCTGCTCGGCCGCGGACTCGTCGGCGCCACCGCTGCTCTCGCGCGCCAGGTCAATCATCTCGAGCGCCTGGCGCGCGGGGCTGACGCTGCGTGTGGCCGAGCGCCGGCTCGCTCGCGACCGTGGCGACAGAGTCGACGGCAAAGAGCGCGTCATCCGCTGCAGATTGCTCTCGTCCTGCTGCTGGCCGTCGTACCGGTCCTGGGATACAGTGGTAGTGGTTGTGGTAATGACAAGACCATCCTGGCTCGGCTGTGTCTCATAGTCCGACGAGAGCACACCGCCGCCCATCGTGGAGCCATAATCGCTTGATGTGAACTGGTGGGACTGGGAGAATTCCGCGGAATAGGACGTCACCGTCGAGTAGCTGTTCTGATCAAAGAGCTGACAGGATAGGACATACATACAGACAGACAGACAAACAGACAAGTACGCGTCAGTCAGTAGACTAGCCATCATTTCCGAAGGGGTCAATCAAAAGCGCACCTCATTCGAGTTCTCGCGTGACCGTGGCGGCTCGGACGTGAGCTCCGTGATCGTGAATCGGCTCTTGCGCTTCACTCGAGTGGACACCGGGAATGCGCTGTCATCGTCAGGACGCGCAGAGCTCCTGTGGTGGTTCTCGGACGACTCCTGCTGCAACGGCGACTGCGCCGCTGCGTTGACAATTGCTGTAGCGACGTCCTGCACTGTAGCAATAGCAGTCGTGTCGCTAATGTTGACGTCGATGGTGAGGCTCGGCTTTGCTACTGTCAGCGCTAGAGACTACGAGTGTTTGAAGGGTGGCGGTGAGAGACTGGGTAAAAAAACATTCGCCACAGGTTCGACACAAAGTACGTACGAGCTGCTGCTGCTGCTGCGGGGCTTCGTCAATGAGCGCAGGTGGTGGTGACTGGACAATCGTATCCGAGTCGGACGAGTCGTTGTCGTATTCGATGAAGACGTGGTCTACGAGCACAGGCGAATGCTGTTGCTGCTGCTGGGGCTCGTGGACCTCAATGGGAGCAATGACGGGCGATGGCTCAGGCTCCACGACAGGGTCGGTCGCCACCGCGGACATGACCACAAGCGAGGGCGGATCTTGCGAAGGTGCTGCTGCCACCAACACCACAGGCGTCTTGTGCAATATCACGTCTTCCTCCGGTGACTGTGGCTGCAGCAGTGGGGTCGTTGGCGCCTGAGGTGGTGAAGAGCTGAACTCCCTCTGCTGATCTTGAACGTGGATCTGCTCCTGCTGCTGCACCACGACAACGGACGTATCGGTAAGCGCCTGGTTGTGGGCAAGCGCCTCACCAACAGCTACAGCAACAGCCACGCCAGCGTCGTAATCACCTTCCCCGCTGACGTCATCAAAGCTCGATGCTTGTGCGTCCGCGTCCTGGAACACGACCGCCGACGCTTGTGTGTCCTGCGGCGAGCCAGGCGAGATCTCCGTGATGGTGAAGCGGCCCTTGCGCTGGACGCGCGGACGCTGCGGTGGCTGCTGTGACGCCTCCATTGTCTCACTCGCCGTCCCTGCGCCGCGGGGGAGCTTCGCGTGCTGGTGCTGGACGCTTGCTTGCTCGTGCTGACGACGACCTCACGCTCGCATCGACACAATAAGTTGGCTCACGAGGTCGAAGATGAGCGCTTCTTCTTCGTTTCAGTATCGGCGACCCACAATAACTCGTAATGTGGGTCGACCCACAATTACCTGTTTAAAACGGTATGTATTGTAAAAAGGTTACTTCTTTGAAGTTTGGTGAGTTTTGAAATGCGAAAATGAGCATCAGGGATTTATGAACAAGGGCCACCAAAACGACGGTCGATGCGCAGCATCTCAAGCTCCAGTCAATTGCACGTGCGTATATAAAGAAAGATAAGAAAAAGATGATGAAGTGGCGGTGTGTGCTTGCTCTGTGGGGAGGCGGGAGGCAGTGTGACGCCGAGCCATTCGTGGATCTAAAACGCTCGCTGCCAGGCGTTGTTCGTCTCCATCATGCTCAACAGATTCTGTTGCTCGCGTAGCGTCCTGCATCGGCTTCGCCCACCCACCTGCGTGACGCAATCCACGCTCTCGTTTAACAGCAGCCGCTCTTGTTCGCAGGCGCGTTCGGGTTGCCAAAGCCACCTGGTCCTGGCGAGCCAGTCATGCCGACCTTGATACCGTGTGCCTGCAGGGATTTTTTTCAACATGATGCAAATATTGTAAGCCACAACTTACCAAGCAGCAAGAGCACAACAATGACAAAGAGCTTACCTCATTCGTGACATCGCAGACGCCAGACTGGATGTTCGAGTAGATCTTCGACGCAGTCTTCACAAAAGCCTACAGCAATCCAAACGATCGATCACAACCGTCAGTACCAAGCTTGAACACAACGACAATTCATGCCCGCACGTACATCTTCGACGTTGGCCGCCGTCTTCGCAGACGTTTCCAGGAAGATGAGGCCGTTCTCTTTCGCAAACTGCTCGCCCTCCTTGTAGCTCACGGCGCGGCGGTGCTCCAGGTCGCTCTTGTTGCCAATCAGCATGATCGCCATGTTCGAGTTCGAGTTCTGGCGCGCCTCCTCGAGCCACCTCGTGAGGTGGTTGAACGTGTCTCGTCGTGTGATGTCGTACACCAGGAGCGCACCGGCAGCACCGCGGTAGTACGATCTCGTGATAGAGCGGAAGGACTCCTGACCGGCAGTGTCCCAGATCTGCAGCTTGATTTGCTTGTTCTCAATGTTGATCATGCGCGCACCAAACTCCACGCCAATCGTGAGGTCGTGCACCGGCTGGAAGCGCTTGTCGGTGAACTGCAGCAGCAGGCACGACTTGCCCACGCCTGTTCGATACGCGCATAAAATACACACACAAGCTTAGACTCATGCCATATATGCCATCCTGCGAGCGAAAAGCAAAACAAAAGCGTACCCGTGTCTCCGATGATGATATATTTGAACAGGTACGCGTACGACATGCTCAATGACTCTTTCTCAACAGGTTCCTATGAGCACAAGAAGTATACACATAAGAGACGTTAGCTACTCGATACAAACACACACATAGTACACAGAGCTCCACTACAAGTGTAGTGCTGATGGCGGCGCATTTCTGGAACATGAGGGAGAAACGGGATCTCGCGAAGAGCTACACTCAGCTATCCCCCGCCAGACTCTCCCGCAGCTCAGCTTTCAAAGCCACCACGTGCACATACACCGACCGCATCCACACATGCATAGCTCCTGTTGGTCTCCTCCCATTGTTCGCACCTGCTAGCGCTGCGTCTTGTGCTGGAGGCGCTTGATCTCTTCGCCGCTTCTTTTCTCTTTGGTTTCATCAGCCAGCACCTGGTGTGCTCTTTCTTTCTCTCTGATTTATTTTGAGAAAATGCGATTTTATCCCGTTTTAGTCCTTAATATGGTTTTTACTTGAGCATTTTTAATTTGCAAAAATGGCAACTCACTCACCGCGGTTACCTATTTCCCCCAGCTGATTCCTCCACGTAAGCAAGTGCCCACGCGCGCAATGGAGAACGCCATGAGGAGCTCCGTTGCGGCCTCCTCTGCCACCAGCGGTACGTTTGGTGGCAATGCCAGTAGCAGCAGCAATGGATCGACCAGCGATGGGCCCAGTAGCAGTCGAACCAACAGCGCGGGGGCTGCTACACTCGCCGCCGCCGACGACGACGACGATTTTGGCGCATTCGCGGCGGCAGCGCCCGCACTCTCGCCTCCAGCGACGAGCGACTATCACTCCAACATCTTTGGTGCCTCGTCATCGGCACCGTCACTGATGCCGTCGCCACCTCCGAATCCACTCTCAGCGTCGTCGGTGTCGGCCTTCTCCCAGTCGGGACTCTCGGAGCTCTCGTTCGCGGACGACGACTACGACAGCCCGTTCGCTGACATCGTAAACGAACCGCCCAAGTCTGCGAACGCGTCGCGGACCAACAGCTTCAGCCACAGCGGCAACGATACCAGTGGCATGACGTTTGCGCTTCTACCGCAACAACAGCAGCAGCAGTCGACGATGACTCGAGCGGGCGCACGCGGCATCGAAATGGGCTCTCCGCTGCTGTCGTTCTCCCCCGTGGCGACGCCCTCCACGTTGTCGATGGCGCCGTCCGCCTCATCTCTACCGGCAGATATCTTCTCATCCTCGACTAACAGTGCTGCGAGCGTGGACGTGTTTTCACTCAGCGCGTCAAGTGTGCCGAGCGTCCCAGCGGAAGCGGAACTGCTGTCGTTTTCCCCACTGGCGCTCCCGTCCAGCGCTCCGAGTGCGGCGCCAGCACTTTCGAGTTTCCTGCTCGACGCACCGTCACCCAGCGTCAGTGCAGATCTGTCAAAGCCTGCGCCGCGATTCTCGCTGCCGCCGCCGCGTACTACCACGATGCCGTCACACAGTTCGGGAGCCGTGAACTCCACCAAGGCTGCGTCATTCTCGGGGCAAGTGTCCGTCGGCGAGCTTCTGTCGTTCTCACCAGTGGCCAGCGCCCCCGTGTCGTCGTTCTCGGACAGTATCGGGAGTAGCGCCGCAGCGACTGCGTCCATTTTCGGTGACGATGATCTTTTCAGCTTGTCGACCGCTGATCTGGACTTCAGTACCACACCAGCAGTGGCACCAGCAGCTGTTCTAGATCCTGTTGACGCTCTAGTAGGATCACCATCCCCCGAGTTATCACCCGCTTCGTTCGGAGAGTCGATGATCCAAGATTTCACTGTGGGCCAGAGCTCGGCGTCACTGAGAACTACGTCGCCAAGTGCTGCAGAAGAAGAAAGAGACGAGGGTACTGGTACTCTGATCCCGGAAAGTGAAGCTCAAGTGGTCGAAGCTGAAGACGAATTTGTAATCCAAGAGCCGCAAGAAAACGAAGAACGTCTGCAACAGCAAAGTCCGGCCAGCAGCGAGCTAGAAGTCTCGGCTGAAGAAGCGTTCAATGCTGAGTTTGAAGAACTCCAGCAGAGCGTCAGCGACAATGGTTCCAGTGCCGCTGATGATGACGAGTCTGGAGACGTTCCTGTGGCAAAGAACACGGTGGAAGCAGCTCACGACGCCCAAAGACTCTCGATTCCGTCACCTGTCGGCTACTCGCAGTTTGACTTCATCACCCAGGGCTTCTCACCAGTAGCCAGCCAGTTGGATGAACAAGCAGGATCGGCCTTCGATGCTCGTACTGCCGACGAAGACCGTGATAATGATGATGCTCTTGCGAGAGATCTGTCAACTTCATCAGATGCCGACCAGTATCAGCCTTTCTCGCAAGACTCTGTCGGTGACCAGTACACTTCGCTGGGAGATTTGAGCGAAGGAGAATTTGGAGGGTACTCTGCGAGTCCGGCGCAATCGCAGGAGTCAAAGCGTCATCACGAGTTGCGCAGCACCCCAGGGGGATCTGAAGCCGCACGAACGCCCACTGGACAAGCAGACGGCAGCGAAGTGCTCGAGTATGCGTCGTTCTCCAGCAGTGGCAGCAATGAACAGGCCCTTCGTTTTGACGTGGAAGCCAATGGAGAAGATCAGCAAGATGGTGCAGTCGGAGGTTCCACTGCGTCCACCAGTCCAACGATCAGTGGAGCAGCCGACTCGGAAGCAGCTGGGTTTGGAAGCTTTGAAGCGGTGGACGGTGGTGCTCCTCAAGATGACGACTTCGATGATTTTGGTGCGCCATCAAGTGTCGCGACTGCGAGCCAGGGCGCGTTTAGTGGATTCCAGGCGCCTGCAAACACAGTGAGCGAAGCCAGCGGTGGTGATACTGATGAGTTCGGAGGTTTTGGTGCCGCGCCAACCAGCGAGCTCAAGACAAATTTGCTCCAGTCGACGAGCGCGACGTCGTTCTCAGCAATTGTCGGCACCAGTGATGAGTTCGGCGGCTTCTCTTCTGGTTCCTTCGGTGGCGACACTGCTGACGACTTTGGAGACTTTGGTCAGAGTTCGAGTGCGCTGCTGGACGGAGGCGACGATGACGATTTCGGTGATTTCGGACAAAATTTGAATGGCGCGGGAGATGACGACGACGATGACTTCGGCGATTTCGGACAGAGCTCAAGTGCTGGTGGAGACGACGACGCATTCGGTGGCTTTGGCCAGTCATCGAGCAGCGACTTTGGTGGAAGTACCCAGTTTTCTTCCGGTGACGACAACTTTGGAGACTTCAATAGCCCACCACCTGCATCGGCAACCCCATCGTCATTTGTGCCTGTGACGATGGCCCCCTCGATCACCACTCCACCATCTTCAAAGCAAGAGCTCGACAACTTTTTCCACCAAGCGTTCGCAGTTCACTCAGCGCCAACGCCATTGGACACAAGCCTTCACGCGCCAGTTCTGCCTTCGCAAACGTCCAAGGAACTCTTTCAGGACAAGGTATGTATTAGCTTTATGCAAATTGCTGTACATTATTTCTGCATCAGCTGCTTCACGACGGGATGCCATTGTTTCTTCTTCCTATGTGACAGCATGGACGATCCAATGAGCTGGTCGCGACGATCTATCGAGCCGCTGTGGAGAGCTACTTCCAGGATTCGTCTTCTGCAATCGGTTCGACGGTCATTGGCACCGAACTCTACTCGTTGGAGCTGAAAGCTCTTCGACTGAAGCACCTAAAGTACGTGCTGACGGAGAAGATTCAAGAAGCTTCTCGACACGACGGTATCTTCCCCCATGGCTCCGATAAGCACCACTTGCTGCTCTCACTTGTGAACTCGGACGACGAGCAAAAGATGCGAGATGCGTTGACGAGCGTCCAGGATTCGCTCTTTAGCAGCTCGGTGAACGATGCGATGATGCGCATTGCCAGGCAGGCGGCGCTTTCTGCAAAGGCGAAGATCGCCGAACAAGCTGCGCACCAGCAAGCGAGCAGCAGGGGCTCGTTGCTCGCAACGACACGTCAGTTGTTGTCGAGAAGCGGCGGCGGAGGCACAGCAGGTACTACAAGCGGATCCCGTGACGCAACTTCTGCAGCGTCGCTTGGCGTGCTGACTCCTACTGGCGCATCTGTTCACAAAATCTCACGGTTTTCTTTTACAGGGAGTGGTGGCGGCGGCCACGATAATGAAACTGCAACTGCAGCATCGAGCAGCACGAATGGAACCGGAAGTGGTGGCGAAGACTCTGGTGGCGAGAACGACGGTAGTGGCCGCAACAGCTATGAGGCAGACTCTGCTCCGCACACGCCTGGTACTGGACGAAACTCAGGTAGTGGTGGCAGCAGCGGTGGTAGTGGTGGCGGGCTAATGAGGAAGTTCCAGGACCGCTTCTCGTCGTTCTCCACGTCTCGCAATCGCACGCGCCTGGTGAGTCTTCGGCGCATGGGTCAGTCTGGCGAGGATGTGCGCAAGATGGAGCTCAACATGGACTCGATCAGTGGCGGTTTGGACGAAGTCAAGTGGAAGTGCGCTGTGTTCCTCTACGACGTGGACGAAGTCGCACAGGTGGCGCCGTCGCAGATCAGCATCCTCTCGTACCCGGGCAAGGAGGTGCTGGCTGGCAAGAGCGACCGAACAGCGCTCATGAAGTTCCTCAAGCCCGGCGCGATCTGGACGATCGACATTGGCGCTTCGAACAATGACGTGCTGAATGAGTGGTAGCCAGACGATCGTTAATCTACACTTGCGTTTGCTGTTGATGTTGACACCTTCTGCTTTCTCACGATGATGAAGACGAGGTTGCACTGGACTGGCAAAGGCGGATGATGTCGCTCGCCGTTTTCACGATCTGCTCCCTGGTGTTGCTGCTCTGAGCTTCTCGCTGAGTCGCTTTCCCATTTCTGCCTGTTGCGATGCTTTTCACTTTCTGGTGAAGCGTCGCATTCTCGATGAGCCACCGACTGACTCGGGCGTTGTTGCTCTGGCATCGGAGGCAGTTCTTCAGCGTGAGCAGCACTCGAAGAACCACGAAACTGTCTGGCGCGCTCTGCTCCAGGGTAGCAAGCACCGACCTAGTGTCATGCACAGAGTTAGCGATGAGATGAGGTCATGTGAGCAATAAATACGGACGTGTTGGACTGCATCACATTGCATGAACGTGCGTACCTCGCAGTGGTGCTGTCCGCTTTTTGTGATTTGGATCGGGCGAAGATGACGTCGTTTAGCTTCTCGCCAAAAATCTACAAGTTGAAAAAAGTGTGAGTTTCAAGGACACGAACCAATGACCAACACAATATGACTCCTCACCTGGGACAAGAACACCAGACATCGAGACGCCAGGTCTGCCACATTCTCGTCAGCGATTGTGTCCTCGCCCTGCGATTTAGCAAATCCAAAAGACGACGTCTTCTGTGATGGCGACTCTTGCGGTTGAGGAGATCCAGACGTCTGCTGTTCGTGCCGAACCGCGCAGAGATTAATGATGAGAGGTCCACAAAGTACCAGTTTGTCGAACTTGGGAGGTATGGGTGACGGTGATCGCCCGGCTTTCCGAAGCTTCTCGTAGCGATTGAATAACAGCCGGTACAGGATCGCAAGCAAATCTGCTAAGCTGGAGAAGAGCATCTCGGATCCTGCAAACTCGAGCCCTGCGAGCACAGCCTCGACGATTCCCTTGCCATAGAGCTCATCCAGAGTCGCCTTTTTCAAGTCCACGACCATTTTCACGAGCTTGGTCGCGTTGGACGGGAGCGAGTGGAATTCGTGCTGCTGCGGTGCTTTCAAGAGGGCGAGCACCGACTCCACGAGCTCGGAAGAGTCGATCTCGCTCAAAAGTTGGGCATCACGAGACATCAAGCCAAACAGCAACTCGATCGCAAAACGCCACACGTTCTCGTTCAGGCTCGAGCTGGAGAGGAGAGCGTGAACGCACGGGAACAAATGACCCTTGATGAACGCATCTCGAAGGTGCGCCTCCTCACTCTCTACCAACTCGTAGTCACAGTGGAGCAGCAACATGTACATGATCCGGATGCAGTTCGCAAAAAGCTCTTCTTCGAAATCTCCGCCGTCCGTCGTCGTCCCGTGCAGCTGCAGTGCCACAGCTGGCAGCATATGCACAAAGAGAATCTCGCTTTCCACTGAGAGAAGTCCGGTGATATCGCTGTCAGTGCCTTGAAACAGACGCAGCAAAAGCTCCGAGACGACTACTGCGACCTTGGTCTCCTCTGATCGATCGCTACTCAACGCCTCGTTTGGAAACGCCATGAGCAGCTTCGTCATTAAGCGCAAGAAGAACGTGTACTCCTTGCCTTCGTTCGCGATGAAGTAGCTCACGAGCTGCGCTTTGCTCATGGGGTTCCGCAACAGGAGGTCGAACAGTTGGAACGGGGCTGAAGACACCGTCTGTCGACTGTGAGCCCGGTCTTCAATCGCATCGTCGCTGTCGTGTGCGGATATGCAATCTGCACTGAGCTTCAACGCCGTTCGGATCGAGATCTTGATCAAGTTCAGCGCGCACTGCAGCATGTACACATCTACAGCCGATAGTCGCGTACTCGTACTTGTGAACGATGTGTCCGTCTGTGCTGTACTTGTGCTGCTCGTCAACGATGTTCCATTATCCTCCACACAACGTCCACGACGCAAGTGCGGTGCGAAGAGGAGCAAGATGCGATCGATCAGATCCAGGTAGCGCAGTTGGATGCACCCCGATGCAAACGACTTGTTTAGCTGCACACCCAGGTGAATGAACAGCATCGCCTTCGCTCTCAGAAGGTTTGGGACTCCATTTTCTTCCTGAGAGTATCGTCTCCGATGCCCGCCCGCACTTGCTTCGCCCCTTGTTGTGTCGCTCGTTCCAGGTTGCTGCTCTTGTCTCGCATCGTCTTCGTATCGAGACCTCTTCTCCAAGATCTTTGCCAGCACCGAGAACGAAGACACGCGCTCCAACAATGCGACTTTGCCTGCTTCAACTGCCGTCAGCTCGCAGTTCTCTTCACCTACTCGATCAATAGTCTTCACTTCAAGCACCGAGTTCAGCACGTTGAATGACGCGATAGCCAGCTCGCATGATGGTAACTTTCCTGCAATCCCCAGCCAGAGCGCTTGAAGAACGCTGGACTTGGAGATCAGGAGTAAGATCGCCACTCTCGTCTGTGGTGCGAGCTGAGCCAGCGAAGACGGAGCTCGCAAATGCCGAGCCAATTGCGCAATTGCCTGCGTTGTTGTTGCTCGCAGTGGGATCAGCGACGCAATGTCACTTTCGGTTGACAGCTGCACCAACCCTTTGACTAGCGAGGTTGCAACTTGCTCATTCACCAGAGAGCAGAGCAGGTTTCCTGAACAATGGATGAGCATATTGCAAATCGTGCGCACCGCGTAGTGTCGTAGCACCAAATCCTGGTCTTCAAGCAAATCGACCACGCATCGCAGTCCGCCGACAGGAAACTCCCAGTCTTTCTGTGTCGAGACGTAGAACAGCAGCTCTCCCAAACACGAAAGTGAGCGCCGGCGAGCCAGGTGCAGCATCTTTCGATCGCTTTCGGTGACGTTGCGCTCGTTCGGAACTTCTCGGGTGACTCGAGCCAGCGTTGACACGAGCGCTTGTAGTTGATCAGGTGACGAGGGGGCGATGAACGTGGCGAACCGAAACATCACACCAAGATCGAGGCATACCATCGAGAGAAGCGAGCTATTCGCGACAGAAGCCGCCGACGACGTCAAACTTGATAGGATTCTTGCCAGCATTGCCAAAATTGAGCTGTTGACGATCACGTTTGCGAGCTTTGAGTGAAGGCAGAGGGTAAAGAGATACCCAAGAACACTGCATTTCTCTACAGCAGTCGCTTGACTCGACTTGAGACTCAGGTACACGTCCTTGAGGTGATTCTCCAACCTCTCAGTCGTGCACGTCAGTAAATCGTCTGCTGACATTGTTTGAAAACTGAGCTCTTCCGTCCGGACAGTTGGGGCTGGGATCTTCTCAATCTCATCGCTGTAAACGATTGGCTTGACTGCACAATCTGCTGCGACGAACACGAGCTTCGATACTTTCTTGAGACCACCGCCGGGTTTTCCGTCTCGATCAAAAATCCCGTCAAAGCGAATCAGCTTCTTTCGAGGAGTGTGATTGGTCGGTGCAGACGGAGCAGTTCGCGGAATTCTGGACAGCGGTGCGTTTTCTCCTCTTGCACCAGAGCCGTTCTCCAAGGTAATTCCACTTAGATTCCGCTGGAGGCAATTTTTGACGCTTGAAGGTGCCTGCGCTCGTTCACTGGAGTGATTCTTCTCTTTGGGCTCGATCGTTCGATTTGATTCAGTTCGTCTTGCAAAAGAACTTGGATTCACTGGGGCTGAAACTGGGCGGAGCGCAGGTTTCTTTTGCACAAACAGGTTCATGCCTTCCAACTCTTCATCTGCAACGTCATTGTCTTCGTCTGACTGGCAGGAGTCCTCTTCGTCTGCGACCTCTGTTGTGCTGCTGCTACCACGGCTCCCTCTCTCGACAGAGTTTGGCTCGACAGTTCGCTGGATGCGCTTCGCGTCGTCATCGCGCATCTGTCGATTGTTTGGGTGAGAACTATCAAGTTCTGGCTTCGGACTACTCGCAGTCGTAATTTCTTTCACTCTTCGAGTTGGCCTTCACAAAAGTACAAAAGATTGTGAGCAAATAAACGCAAAATCGCCATTTGTGTATAACTCTGCTGCTGCTGCTGACAATACCTATTCGCTGACAAGAAGAGCTCCTGTTGAGGCATTGGGAGTATCGCAAGTTGCGGCAACCCGGTCCAGAAAGGATGCTCGATCAGCTCGTCCCTAAATGTAGTACAAATGAATAACAATGGATCAGTCGCGAGCAACAAAGGTGATAGAACAGAAATGTTGCGTCATGTACCACGAGATGCGTTTGTACGGGTCCTTCTCGAGCAAACGACCAAGAAGTGACCAAAACGACGAGCCCATGTCACACCCTGGCACAGGAAGCTCCACTTGGTCGGTTTGGATCTGTCAAATGTACGCGTGAGCTAGTTTGTCAGAGCTGAAGAGAGTGGCACACATGTATGCAGAGCCTTACCATGCGGGCGAGCTCGGAGAAGTTTGTGTGCGTGAACGGCTGTCGGCCAACGCACAGCTCGTACAGCACGCATCCCTGTCACACAGAAGTCGTGTTGTCGACATTGAAACAACGTTAGCGCAAAGCTCACGGCAAAATACACTCAAGTGAACTGTACGTACCAATGCCCAGAAATCGGATGCAAAGCTGTGGATTGCAGGCTGATGGAAGAGCTCAGGAGCCATGTAGTTTGGCGACCCAGGCGCGAGCTGATTACAAAAGAGAATCCATTAGTTCGGTGATGTATGCTCACAGCCAACGTCAAGAGTGGTGTCTTGTCATTAACAGATACGAAAGCAGGTACATACCGGTGCGCTTGTGCTCGTTTCTTTCGATGGGATGCGGCGGGCAAGCCCAAAGTCTGCGAGCTATTGCACACAGAACGATTAGTGTAGGTGAGCATTGGACCTTATCCGAGCACCAACTGACCACACGTACCTTCAATGATCCGAACTCGTCAATGAGAATGTTGGCGGGCTTGAGGTCGCAGAAGAGTATGCTGTTCGAGTGCAGGTAGTGCAGTCCCGCGACTAGCTCGCTTCCAAAGAGCTGAATGTGCACATACACGTAGGGTGGCGGTCGTTAAACAACGTTAGTGAAGCAGAAGCTGGTCAGTACATTAAAAGGCAACACGCACCTTGACCGCTGGCTCGGGCAGGTTTTTGTCCTGGGTGATGAGGTTGAGCAGGTCGCCGCCGATGCAGTACTCAAAGATGAGCCAGATGTGGTTCTGCGACTCGTACCAGTTGTAGAACTTGAGCACGTAGCGGCTGTCGAGCTTGTGCAGCAGCTGCACCTCATTTAGGATCTGAATGCGCACGCCATGTACACAAAGCGAATTATCAACATCAGTCGTGGCATGCGCTCCCACTCCGAGCAGCACGCAATCTTCCCACAAACTATTACCTTCTCCATGCGGCACTTGGCCGTGGACTTGACTGCGACGTACTCGATGCTGCGCTTGCGACGGGCCTTGTACACGAAAGAGTGTGTGCCGCGACCGATCTCGTCATAGATGTTGTAGTTCTCCATCGCTCACCCAGGCGACGCTCTCACGCAAGTATGGAAGTGCGGGTTTTGCCAGGCGACGCTTTCACTCAGGTATTGAAGTCTGTTTGCGCCTGGTGAAGGTTTCCGTTGGCGTCAAAAATGGATGCGAAAAACTTGGGGTTGGATTAGAGTGGACACACTAAACTTGTGTGTTGAATTAGGGCAAACTGCACTCGATAGTTTTTGCACGTTATTGACTTGGGTTTGTATGGTTTCGCCAAAAAGCAAAACTGTATTGAGACTCATATAGGCAATGATGCAATCAACAGTGTGGTCCACGTCAAGAAATCTTCACTTCAAAGCAGGCGGACAAAAGCTGTCTTGTTACCTACATCCACCACCCAGCAGCGTAAGACTCTTCAGATATGTATGCGTGGAGAAACACAGAATTCTTGGTGGTGGTAGCTGGTTCTTTCAATGAGGCGGCCATCAAAGGCTGCCAAAACAAGATTGTGGGGCAGCCTCCGAGTGTAGCCACCTGGTTGTTAAGTACGCGCTTCGAGATTCCATGGAGCAGGTAAAATTCGGTTCCTGACTTTTTGTGTTGTGCTCTCGTTAATGACGATGGAGTGCATGCTCGCACATTGATCACCAAACGACGTGGCGCTGGTCGACGAACGAACGCGCCAAATGCACAGAGAACCAGCAAAGACTGCATGGAGCGCATCGAGTGACTTGGCCAGCTCTCTTGAGATCCAGTTTCGATAACTCACACGGCGGACCTTGACCGTTGTACACACACCTGAGCTCGCATACCGACGATTAGCGTGATCATCACGAGCAAGCATTACACCACATCCTCACAAAAGGACGATCTCGCTGCTGGTTCGATGCTAATGCGCATGGCACTACTGTCCGTGAAACGACTTGGCTTGGCACAGGCTGGATGCTGCATAGCGAAGGTGTCGTGGCATGGCACTATGCGTACAACATGGTTCCTTCATAAACATTTGTGCGTGGTTGAACATGGTGCGAAAGGACTCGGTTCACATGTCTCCACGGCTCAGCGCCTGACAAATGCGAGAGCGTGAACTGGCGTGGACTGTTGACCTCGGTCGTCGGCCCGCGGACGGACCAAATGTCCCAACAGGGGGTGTCAATATTTCCGAATGGTTGATACAAAAGCTGCATCGCCGACCTGCCAGCTCAAACTTTCACAATCCGATCACTGGAAGACTGGCGGTGCAGCCGAGGTGAGAAAGTAAAGTGGCCGCACCGCGACAGTCTCCATTCCATCTTATGATAACTATTCATACCGCAGCATATACAAGCTCTGCAGCACCGCGTTCCATGTGCTTTTAACCCGTTGGCACCACCACCTTTCGCCACTTTCACTTCTGGAGCTCTTCGTTTTGCGTCACGTGAACAACAACAGCCCACTCTCTTGTCGCACACAACCAAACGATCGTAAAGTACGGATTCAGGGATGCGTAGACAGGACGCGTACCTAGCGCTTTTTCTGGTCATGTTCTGTTTGCAACCCATCACCTTTCTTATATTTTCTACCAATAATATCTCTTCATTACGATAACTCTCTCTCCTGATTCGCCAATGAAAAATAAATCAAAAGTGAGCCCAAAAATTGTGGCCCATCTACCCTCGCTTGTGCATGTTGCCGGTTGCCACGACACTGGCCATTCCCAAATTTGCGTACTGGCGCACAGACCGATAGCCAGACCGAGGCGATCAAGCGGTTACGAGGGAGGCGAAACGTATCGCGTACGTGTGCAGTAGTTTATAAATAGCGCTCTATCTGTGAGAATGGCCGAGTCACTCATCGCTCCGATGCATTCGCAGACGACGACGGCCATGGCGTCGAGCACCGAGTCGAACGAGTCGTACAAGAACATGCAGTCGCCCGCGGGCACGCACGCGATCCGCATGGACTTTAGCAACCACATGGAGACCATGATGGCGTCGCAGAAGGACGCGCTCGCGGGCGCCTCGTCCGACGTCTACGAGAAGACGCTCTACGACCACGACCTCGTGATGATTTTCCCGCGTCGCGAAGGCGGCGAGCTCAAGAAGCCCGAAGACTTCACGATCGACGCGTTCGTGTCGCTCCTGACGGGCAAGGACCACCACCGCAGCAAGCGCCGCGGGAAGATCATGATTGACCCGTTCGCGCGTGTATTGCGCTCGAAGCGCTGCTTTCTGGACGATGACGGTCACGACCTCATCCCCGACGACGCGGACAACGACCACAGCGAGAAGGCTGAGCAGCGCCGTCTGATTATGGAAGAGCGCATCCTCGAGGGCGAGTACGAGAAGGTGATCGGCTCCCGCCAACCTACGACCGAAGTGCTCTTCTGCGAGCTGGTCGCGATGACGATTGCCAGACGCGTTCAGCTCGCCTGTGGGCTGACGACGCGCATGTTCCGCAGCTGCGACGACGATGAGATCATCATGACGATCAAGACCGATGACAACGACCTGCGCGTGGAAGCGGACCGCATCAACTACCGCCTCCAGGTGAGCAACAAGCCGTTCGACATGTGGGCGCACGGCGACAAGAACAACATTGTGCGCCAGGAGATTGGAGACGAGGAGTGGCGCAAGTCCATTGAGCACCTCCGCCACATCCGCGGATCGCCTCACGAGGACTCGGAGTTCCCCGAGATGGACCCGCTGCTCATGAGCCGCGGTGACGACTTCCACCCAAAGCTCAATAAGGCGCTCAAGGTCTGGGGCCACACGGAAGACGCCGACAGCCAGTTTGTCGTCGACGAGTCCGCGCGCACGTACAAGGGTGGCTTGATGGAGCGCATCTGGTCGTCGCTCTTCGGCATGGCATACGACCCGATGACGTACTTCTCGGCGTTCGCGGACTACCGCCACGAAGATCAGTACCAGCCGTACTACCGCCGCTACTCGATTAAGTGGGGAGGGACTCAAGAGGAGACGCTGTTCACTCAGAAAGACCGCATTCGCCTTGCATATGGGATCGTGATACGCCACATCAACACGGACGCGCTGTTGGTCTCGGAGTACATTACAGGCGACATGTTTGCGCTGCACGATGAGGCCGCGCTGAAGGAGCTGCGCAGCACGTGGGCGCTGCACTGGCTCATGCTCAACCAGCCGCTGAGCAAGATCCGGTTCTATTTTGGCGAGAAGATCGCGCTCTACTTTGCGTGGCTCGGGTTCTACACCAAGATGCTCATCTTCCCGTCGATTGCTGGCATCATCACGTACGCGGTGATTGAGACACAAGACATCCGGAGTGGCGAGGACCAGGGCTACATTTTGATCGCGTTCGCAGTGTTCGTCGTGGTCTGGTCGTCCGTTTTCGCCGAGATCTGGAAACGGAAGAACGGATTGTTCAACTCGCTCTGGGGACTACACGGCTTCCACCGCTCGTTCCGCTACCGCGCGCAGTTCCGAGGCACGAAGAGCTACAACCCGATCACTGATGCCGAAGAGATGACGTACGAGAGCAAGGTGAAGCGCCGCCGCGCGTTCCTAATCTCCATGGTCGTGGTGCTCATGATGGTCGGCATCGTGTGCATCGCGCTCTTTGCGCTCTTCCTGCTGAAGCACGCGATCAACGAGCAAGACACGTACGAGAAGTACAAGGTGGACGCAAAGTACCGCAGCTCGCTGACCATGGGTGTGACGGGGCTCAACGCAATCCAGATTCTGATTTTGAACACAGTGTACCGCGGCGTCGCGAAGAAGCTGAACGACCTCGAGAACCACCGCACGGACCGCGAGTACGAGAACCACCTGGTGATCAAAGTGTTCCTCTTCCAGTTCTGCAACTCGTTCGCGTCGTTCTTCTACATCGCGTTCGTCAAGCGCACCGCCGAGGGCAAGTGCCTCGATAACGACTGCATGAGCGAGCTGCGCAATCAGCTGCTGATTCTCTTCTTGATCCGCATTATTGTCGGCAACACGCTCGAAGTCGTCGTGCCATATCTCAAGTACCAGTTCCAGCTCTACCGCGAGCGCCATGGCGCCGGCGACGAGAAGGTGGCACACAACTACATTGAGGAGCAGGCGAAGCTCATGCCGTATGAGCACAACGAGGCGTTCGAGGACTACAACGAGATGGTGATCCAGTACGGCTTCATCACGCTCTTCGTGGTCGCGTTCCCACTCACGCCGCTGCTGGCGCTCGCGAACAACATTGCCGAGGTGCACGTCGACTCTGTCAAGCTCTGCTTTGTGCACCGCCGGCCGTTCCCGCACCCGGCGAAGAGCATTGGCGCGTGGTTCTACATCCTGCGCTTCATGTCGTACATCGCGCTCGGCACGAACTGCGCGCTGATTCTGTGGACGTCGCCGCTCTTCGAGAACTCGTCGATGACGGACCCGACCAAGGCGTTCGTGTTCGTCGTGTCGTGCCAGGTGTGCCTGATGCTCGCGGTATTTATTGAGCGCGCGATCCCGAACGTGCCGCAGCAACTCAAGCTGCTCATGGAGCGCCACGAGCATGTCGTCGCGACGGTGTTCAAGGGCATGGACGAGGGCGACGACTCGAAGCTCTACGAGACGGCTGAGGTCGTGGACCTGACGATCCACTCGAACGAGCACTGGGACGACAAGCATTCACTGTAGCCGTCGCGCAAGTGATCTCGTCGTTGTCTTCGTTTCATAGATCTGCCTGTTCACCTGAAATCAAAACGATTCTATTTTTCGAAAGGTTTCTCGACTAACAAAACAAGGTGTTGTAGGGGATTTGACAACCTTACATATTTTCACGCAGTCGACCGTGTTTTGTGAAGTGAGAGGACAAATGTTGTGTTACGTTTGCAGCTCTGTTTCAAAACAAGGTATGTCTCGATTTCAGCGTTTTCTTTCGAGCAGCCAAGTTGAACCAGAGAAAGGAGAGAAAGAGAATCGACAATGATGGCGGCGGCGGTGCAGCTCACCGAGCTCTCGGTAGAGATCCTGCTCGTCGTCGCGGAGCAACTAGACGCGGACTCGCTGCTAAATGTGGAACAGACGAGTCGCCAGCTGTACGCTCTGCTGCGCGACATCGTGGCTGCGCGCTGCAAGCGCGAGTGCTTCACGACGTATCTCTACCCGACGATCGCAACCTACCGGATGCTCGCACCGGTGCCCGAGGTTAGTTTGCTGCTGCGTCGTCGCTAGGCTGTCGTTTATGCAACGTGATGTGCGTGCATGTTGTTAAAGCATGGGCGACCAAGTACTCATGATGTCGTTATGATGTGTATTTGTGGTGGTGGTACAGACGTGGAAGCAGCTCTACTTGTCGTTCAGCAGGCTACAACGCATGCGCTGGTCGGTTTGCCGGAAAGAAGGCACATCGTCGTCGCTCCGAGCGCTCAAGTCGGACAACCAGGAGTACGAAGCGGACATCGGTGCAAGGTTCTTGCTGCGGTACGTGTGGCGCTAACGCATGCAGCAGTGTGAGGCAATCAGGGAGGAGGTTGTGTGGCTGACTGACACGCTTTTGGTTAATGCTATGTGTGTTTGCAGGAGCGGTGGTCACTACTGGTTCAGCGTGTGGCAGACGCGCCTAGAGGAGGTTTCGCTCTCTCAAACTGCTGCTGCTGCTGCAGTACCCGATCCAGCAGCAACTGCCACAAGTGATGCCAGCGATATCTTCGATGGCAATTCCAACTGCAGTGTTGGGGATAGTGCTGGCAAGACAGTGAGTGCAAGCACAGACGACGCGTCGCTCGAGTTCCTTCGCTCACCGCGTACGATCTGCATGGGCAAGTGGGAGAAGATCCGTGCAACTGGGCAGGGGCCATTCCCGAGACGCCACCACTCGATGACGTGTCTTCCCGACGCGTTTTGCCCAGCGAGCATGCTGCCCGATGATGATCCATCGAGTGTGCGTGTTGGTGTGTCGTCGTCGCCAAGAGCTGGTGGAGAACGCGATGTGACGATCCGCAGAGTGCTCTTCTTCGGTGGACAGGCCGAGGGCATCCCGTTCGACGCCTCGAACGATCTCTATTTATTGGGCATTCAGTACGAGCGAGAGCAGCTCAAGAGGTTTGTGCTGCGAATTCCCATGCTACTACCATGCATCGAGCAAGCTTTGGAAATTGGTGCTGACATTTATTTTGAATATGGATATGAAAAATACAAGTCCTGGGAAGATTCGCGCGCACTGGATCCCTCCTGTCGTGGCTGGTGAGGCTCCAAGTCGGCGCTCTGGACACGTTGGGACGCTACTGTCACCTGAGCTGATTCTGATCTCCGGCGGCAGCGATGGAACGAGTCCGATCAAGTCGCTGGAGGTGCACTTGCTGCATGTCGAAGGCTACGCAGGTATCGCTTCTTTTACTGTCTAGTAGCCCCAGTTGTGATCGTGTGAGCTACGGACTGACTACCTCTGGTTGCTCGTGTTTGCTGAAATTGTAGCGTTTCGCTGGTCCACACCAGCTTGCTCCAGAATCCCATCGGGACGAGCGCTTCACAACGTCCACAGGTATTGCGACTACCACAGCTCATCAAGTGTGCAATAGTTCATTTCATCTGATGCCGACGAGCTAAACTGGTTGAATTTCACTTTGTAGAGTCTCGAGTGACGAGGTTCTCATCTTTGGAGGACGTCAGGTACGTTTTCCAGCATGGCTTAGCCCCTTCACGACTGCTGTAATACTTACTGCACGCCTCTCACCTGGCTTACGAGTATGCTGTATCTAAATGCATTTGCCACGCAGATTCGCGAGTCAAACGGTCTTCTGAGTGTACATCGCCTTCGAATCCTCCTCGGTCACAAAGACAACGAAAACGCGAACGATCAGATCGAATGGTCGGCTCCAGCGATCTCCGGAGACGTCCCGCGGCCCCGACGTGGCCACAGCACGAACGTGATCGGCGACAATCTGCTGCTGTTTGGCGGACAGGACATGGTCACGAGCATCTTGGAGAACGACGTGCGCGTGCTCAATGCGCGGACACTACAGTGGGCGAAGCGGAGCCTTTCCGGAGAGGTCCCGTGTCCCCGAAGGGGCTTCAAGAACCAGTTCTTTGGCACGTCGCTCGTCATCTCGAGCGGCTTTGTCGAGACACCCGCGACGGGCAAGATGGACAAGCAACTCCCCGACTCGGACGTCCACGTGCTGACCATCGCGTAGGAGCACAACGCTGTTGGTGAATCATCAGGTGTCTACTTGGAGTCGTCGTCGTTGTTCGCCGCGAAAGTCTCACGATTGATCAAGATGAGAACGTTGGAAACTTGAGAGAACGTTGAGACTTATGTTTGGTTGAGTGGCGCGCTGGCAGTTGCGATGGTTGATTCAGACAGGTACTTTGTTCGCAATGGATGACGAGGCTGGCAGAGTTGATGGATGGCTTCGAGTGGCGTCTTCCAATTCGCCTCGTCGAGGACCAAATACGCTGAACAAAGAGCATCTCCACGCCTTTGCGAATGCCTGCAAACGTTGAGCTACGAACCGAATGCCTCACTCGCCAGCCACCTCCTCCTTGCTGTTGCAATACTTTTGCGTTTCACAGCCTCTCTTTGAAAGACTTTTTGAGATCAAGAACAAAGGAGCTCGCTCGACAGCCGACAGAGAGAGAGAGAGAGAAAGTGAGAGAGAGAGAGCTTTGAAGAGATGCAATGCGGTGGCGCCTCGTGTTTTATTTTGTTCCGAGTCTGCACATCATCTTGTTGGCTCCATTGAGCATCGCGTCCCAAAAACATTGATGACTTTTTATCGAAGTTGGTGGCTCATTGTCCAGTTCTTGATGAACAGGCGCCTTGTGGAACAATTCATTTCACCCATCCAGATGATCAAGCGTTTTGTCATACTTTATAGAATATGGATACGCTATAAACCACCTTCATGACTGTTAGCGCTTTTGAATACCCTTTTTAAATAGCATACAAAGGTTCATCGAGTAGTACCTATTACCATCTCAAAACATCCTCATCTCAAACGTCGGACGTTTGTGGAGCCATGGATCCATTCATTCCACCACCACAAAAGCAAATGGATCCATCAGTAGCTGTCCACTGTTGGACGGACGTCACGAGCTCACCACTCATGGTGGCCGTCGTGGTGAGACAATTCAATGCATCACTCGACTGCTGACAAGTGGTGAGCGCCGCAAGTGATCGGCGTCGACTTCCAGGCCGCCGGCTGTTGTCAAGGCTTTTTTTCCTTGGAAGAAATGCATCATTCCAACAGGACTGTGATCATGGAAGAAACCCAACACGCCTGCACTTGACTTGGACTCAGTATGCCCATTCGTCCTCTTCTTCGAAGTCGAACATCGAAGGAACACTGGGAGCTTGTCTGTTCTTCTTCTTCGAGCAATTACAATGGAGACCATGGAAAGACAATGCCGATTGTGTGAATGGTCTCATGCAGCAGCGAGACGAAACGACGGAAGGAAATGGAGGTAGCACCCGCTCTTTTCACGAAGCTTCCGCATCGCGATGGCGATGGTTCTCTGCGGCAGACGCGGCGCGCGCTTTCCTGTCGCTTGCTCGCGCGCATTCGGGATTTCAGTCAGTGACTCGCACTCGAGACGATCCAGACCCACAAGCTCCGTTCCCAGAAGTAACGTCATGCAGGACTCGTATACGTCGTCGTCGTCGTCTCTGCGCGACCTCTTCTCGGGTCTCGTGCGCGACCACCACAGCAGCAGCACGAGCTCGTCGAGTCGCCAGCACGTGTACAAGATCAACATCCCAGACCGCTGCAGCAGCGCCGAGGACTTTGACAAGACCGCGTCCACGTCCAATTCGCCGTCAATGTCGTTCTCGTCGTCGCTGTCCATGTCCACGATAAGCGCGTCGTTCCGATCGCTGCGCATGCCGCGACGCCGCCACACGTCACAGCAGAAGCGCTGCTCCGTGGGCACGACTGGCACGAGCGTCGTCACGGTCTGCAACGACGACGAGGATGAGGACGGCAACCGGATCCACGAGCATGACGACGAGGAAGACGACATTGCGATCCTCCAGCCTGAAGAGGACGAGCATGCGGCGAGCCCCGAGACGCGCGGCCGCCGCTGGCACCGCAGC
Source organism: Globisporangium alternatum (assembly GCA_023334315.1). Lineage (NCBI taxonomy): Eukaryota > Oomycota > Peronosporomycetes > Pythiales > Pythiaceae > Globisporangium > Globisporangium alternatum. The sequence goes on along the minus strand of JAASGT010000171.1, from coordinate 16,029 downwards.
TTCTCGAGCGTGCGCATGACGCTCTTGCGCTCGTCGTCGCTGTCGTCCAAGTCCAAGAAACCGGCCACGACCATGTACTCGATCTCGTTTTACCCGTGGAAGCGCGACCCGCGTGCTTATTACTCGCACCCGGAGGCCGCGGCGCAGTGGGTGCCCGACACGGCGAGCAAGCGGTGCCAGATCTGCCTCGCGGCCTTCCACCTCACGCGCAGGCGGCACCACTGCCGCATCTGCGGCCTGCTGGCATGCAACGACTGCTCGCTGCAGCGCACGTACTTCCCGTTCACCAAGGAGCGCCGGAGCCACCACCACCTCATCAAGGACGGCGCGGCGCAGCGCACGTGCAACGCCTGCGCCGGCACGCTCAAGAACATGGCGGCGCAGAACGACCCGCGCGTCAAGAAGTTCACGGTGCACCCGCCGGTGTCCGACCCATTCGGGATGCGCGACGACAGCGACGACTTTGACTCGCGCCGCAGCTCCCAGTGGCGCGTGAGCATCGGCGACGAGGACGTTTTCGTGATCGACAGCGGCAAGGCGAGTCGCCTGCAGCTCGCGCTGGCCTCGTGCGGCGCCTCGCAGGCGCAGGCCGACGAGCTTGACGAGATACTGCGAGCGCGAGCATTGTCGAGAAAGAACCCCAAGCCAAAGTACTACGTCGTGAGCACGCAGTGGCTCGAGCAGTGGCTCCAGTACGTGCACATTGACGCCTCGTCGTCAATGTCAGGTTGCGCTACCAAGAGCTCCTCGCGTGGCACGAAGGCCTACCGCAATGTGCGCCCCGGTCCCATCGCGAACTACGCGCTGCTCAACTTTGTGAGCGGCAAGCTGGTGCCGAAGGACAACCTGGAGCGCAGCCGCGGCAACGACGCCGGCGGCCACTACCGGATCGTGAGTGAAGAGGTCTGGAGCGTCTTTCTCAAGCTGTACGGCGGTGGACCTTGCATCCAGCTGCGGGTGGACGACAATGACCAACACGCTTCAACCAAAAGTGTCTACCTCCAGCAGACACTGGTGCGCACGCACTCGGCGCTGAACAACGGCGGCTGCGCGGACGCGACGGACACGAGCCGCTGGGTCATCCTGGAGATCGACGACACGATCCCGCCGTTGATTTCCAAAGAGCCCGTGGACCTGTTCAAGGGCAACAACAAGGTGCTGCGGCGCGCGGCCTCGACGAGCTCACTGGGCCGATCGCACAGCAACAGCAGCCATCTCAGGAAAGCCTCGAGCGTGTACCCGATCCGCGAGACTGCACCGTGCATCATGAGCGACGTGGCCAGGACGACGCAGCAGCAGGAGTATTACCCGCGCGACTCGCTCGTGAACTGCATTTCGTCGCCCCCTCTCGCCAATGGAGAGGAGCGACGAGCAGCGACGACACCACATCGTCAGCAGCATGAGACTCAGCCTCAACAGCAGCAGCACCAGCAGGTCAGTCGAGACAGCTCGTCATCTGCTCTCACCAACAGCTTCATTCGCACCAGCAGCGTCAGCACTAACGTGTTCTCCAAAGTCAGCGTCGGGACTGTACTTTACGATCAAGCGGGTGGCGTCACGACCCACAGGGGCGTCAAGAAGAGCTTCAGCCGTGGCTGCAGCGGCAACGCCGGTCATTGCACTGAACGCAACAGCCGCCAAGCCGCTCGCGTCGACAATGAAAGCCCACGTGCTCCGATGGTCGCGGTCTCGGCATTCGCGGTCGCTGCCACCGAGGCGCGCAAGCAGTCGGCCATGTCGCTCTCGCGCCACTCGTCCACGCTCTCGAGCAGCATGCTCAAGTCCTCGCGCGCGTCTGCGGCCACCACCGCGTCAGCTTAGAAGAGAGAGAGAGAATAGTAGGAGGTAGGATTGATCTTTCCAGCAGCAGCAACAAGAGGTTTCTAAGCAATAACCAATCAACAGGGACAGTTTTGCTTTCTTCTATTAGTCCGTGAGCCTTACGAGGACTCGTCGTCATCGTCGCCCTCGTCTTCAAAATCTCCGTCTTCATCATCGTCTTCCTCCTCCCCATTATCCTCAGTCCTCATCGTCATCATCTTCATCGTCATCTGCCTCTCTCACTTTCTTGTCCGCCGTCTCGGAGAAGCGCATTTCCCAGTCGCGTGGCCAGAATGGGGACGAATACGGCTTCTCAAAGTTCTCGGGCGCATCCGGCGGGTGGTACCAGTAGTTGAGCGCCAAGTGGCCGCGTTCGTTAGCCGCACCATTGTTGCCAGCATCTCCATCACCAGCGCCACCAAAAGACTCGACTTCGTGGAACCACGAGGCGGGCAGGAAGAGCATTTCGCCCACGCTCAGCTCGCAGAAGGCGGCTTTTGCGTCTGCAAATGCTGGAAACTCAGTCAGCAGCTGCTTCTTGGAGACCGGATCGCGCAGCAGGAACGTGTCGACGCGACTAAAGTTCACGGGGTCCTTCACGGTCTTGTCCACTACGCGCTTGTCGTCACTGTTGGTGTTGTCCTTGGTCTTACTGGCTTCCTGGGCGTCTTCATCACCTGCACCCTCATCTTCACCTCCCTCGCTTTCGTCATCATCGTCGTCTTCCTCGCTCTCGTCAAAGTGGAACGCGCCAAACTCGCCGTCTTCCGGCTCAGACTCGGCGTCAGAGCCCTCCTCGCGCTCGACGCGCAGCAGCGCCATCATGGCCTTGTCCAGGCGCTCCTCAGCCTCTTCAAGGCGCGCTTCGGCGTCCACCATAGCATTGGCGTCGCCATTCTCGTTCGCCACCGCCACCGCCTGCTCAGCCAACTCAAGCTCGCGCTCGGCTTCTTGTTTCTCAATGGACGCCAGCGCGGCAGCCTCGGAGAGCGGGTCAGCGCCGTACGCCGTGGTCTCCTCGCCTTCGTAGTTGATGCGACCGTTCGCGTGCACGCGCACGAGCTTGCCGCGCGTGTACATGCGGTGCGTGTCCGCGGGTGAGTACAGTCGGAAGCGCTTCTTGCCGCGCAGCAGGATGTACAGGTTGTCGTGGTAGTCATGATGCAGCCCGCTAGACGAGCCGTCCTTGTTGTTGCCCATCCAGATGTTGATGTTCTGCGGCACGAGGTTGCCCAGCAGCGCCGGGCGCAGCGGGAAGTCCTGCTGCAGCTTGGCGACGAACGGTGCCATGATCTCGGGACGGCCGTCTTCGCCTTCGGCCTCGACGTCCTGCGTCGTGAGGTAGTGCATCTCGTCGCCACTAGCGATGAGGTCGAGCAGCTCCTTGAACTGCATGGGCACTTCCACGCCCTTACCAAACTTCTCGCTCGTGTCGCCGCGGCGCTCGACCGCGAGCGTCTCGTCGCCCGCGAGCTGCTTGAGGTACTCGTTCGTCCACTTGCCAGGCGCCGTGAAGGCGTCGTCCTGGATGATGCCCTCGAGCACTACGGGCGTGCGCGTGGCCACGAAGCGCTCGAAGAAGCTCTGCGGCGTCACGTCACGAATGTTCACGCGTGCGATCTGGTAGTTGTCCGTTGGCACCACGAAGCCCGCGTACCCATTCACAGCCTTAGGCGCCTGGTCGTCGTCCGTGCGCTGGCGCTTGTTGGTCGCTGCGACGGCGTCCGCATCGGCAGGACGCACTGCTTTCTTGGTCGCTGCCGTCATTTTGATGAGTTCGAACGAGTTGGGGATAGACAAATGGGGACATAAAAAAGACAAAATCGCGTGTGCCAAAGCAATACATCGCGAAAACGACTGGTTTCCAGGCACTTCAGATCAGGAAATGCGAAGAGCTCCGGAGGACACCACCAACAGAGAGGCAGAGACACAGAAACACACGAACTCTTGTAGACGTGAACGACGACACGAGCATCTCGCTTCTTCATATTTCTTCTTATCAAAGGCGTCTACAGAGTACTAACGGCGTGTGCAAAAAGGGGTCTCGGCCGCGTCCTTTTCCCAGAAAGGAGCTCGACGTGTCCTCCATCTCAACCATCCATCTTCACAGCTCAAGTGGCGAAAGAAGCCTGGAGCCAAGAGCGCGAGCCCAATGCAAATTCGAGTCGCGAGAAACGGGTTGATGATGACTTAGCCAAAGTGGTATCGCTGGCCACCGCCGCCGCCGCCACCGCCGCCATGGCCGTGACCGTGACCGCCCATGCCACCCATGCCGCCCATACCACCCATGCCTCCCATGCCGCCACCGCCGCCGAAGAACATCTACGATAGAGAAATCGCAAGAGGCAACAACAGTTAGTCAGGCACACACTCCACGCACACAGATATACACTGATCAACGCTTGCCAATCGTACCTGGAAAATCTGGGACGGGTCCACGCCACCCATGCCGCCGCCCATACCGCCGCCGCCAAAGTCGCTGTCGAGGTCTTCCAAGTCGACGCCTGAGTCATATCGCTGCTTCTTTTGCGGGTCTGAGAGCACTGCGTAGGCCTCGCCAATGTCCTTGAAAGCGGCTTCGGCCGCCGCCTTCTCTTCGTCCGTCTTGCCAGCGTGGCGATCCGGATGGAACTTGAGCGCCTGGCGCTTGTATGCCTTCTTGATCTCGGCCTCGGTCGCGCTCTGCGACACTGCCAGGATCTTGTAGAAGTCCTTGCGCTTCGCCTTCTTCAGCTCGGTCTTGGTCTCACGGATGCTGCAATGGGTCACGTAAAACAACAGTGAGTATCCGGTACATGCATGCACAACAAAGACTATTGTCATCAATCTCCACATACCTGTTCTGGATGTCGCGCTGTGCATCGTCGCCGACGATCTTCGACGCCTGGTCGTACTCGCGCAGAGCCTGTTCCAGGTTGTCGACGCCGCCGAGCGCCTTCAGACACGCGGCCTTTCGCAAGTACGCCTTCGCGTACCCGTGGTCGAAGTAGATCGCCTTGTCGCAATCCTTGATGGCTTCGTCGTGGCGACCGAGGCGCGAGAGCGCGTTTGCTCGGTTGCAGTGGATCTTCGAGTTGAACGCCTTGTTGTCCGGGTCGATGAGTAGACACTCCGAGTACTTTTCGATCGCTTCGGCCATCTTGCCAGCCTTGAACGCGTTGTTCGCCTCCTCCTTGCTGTTCTCTAACGCGCGGATGCGCTTGATCTCCTTCATGAACTTGCTGTTGTCCGGGTCCGATCGCAGCGCCTGCTGCAAGTGCTTGATGGCACTCGGGAACTCGCCCTGGAAATATAGGCAGCGTGCGCGCAGGAAGAGCAGGTCCGGGCTGCTCGAGTTCGTGCGCATTAGCTGCGTCAGCGCAGCGAACGCCTCGTCGTAGCGCTCGCAGCCGATCAGCGCCTCGCCGCGCACGAGCTTGATGTCGTTCGCGCCCGTGCACGTCTGCAACGCGCTATCAAAGCAACTCACGGCTTGGAGAAAGCGTTTCTACGTAGACATCGCAATGGATTGATTGCATTGCGAGTCAGTCAATGGCCACTCGACTTTCGGCGTAGAGCATGCAATTGAACCACGCATGACAGTAAAAGAAAGCCACGTACCGCCTGCAAGTGCTCCTTGCCACGCTGCACCTTGTCGAGTGCCATCTCCACCTGACGCTTCTCAGTCAGCAGCGTCGAGTTGTTCGGGTCGCGAATCAAACCGGCCTGGAGCGTCTTGATCGCGCCATCGGTCTCTCCCTAATGATACAACACGACAAAGCGTTCACGTCAGCACTTGGCATTCAGATACGTATTCATACGCCATATCTACAGACAGTGCCCAGCACAAGCCACACAGGCACAGACATCCAATTCCAACACATGCAACCAAAAGATCTCCACACACACACAGCTCCTCTTACACAAGCCGCAATCCACGGACAAACAAGCACACGGTCACACACAACAGCAACTGCAATGCAGGTACGCACCAGTGCGAGCTGGGCCTTGGCCTTGCGCACGTAGCCCTTGAAGAAGGTCGGGTCGAAGACGATCGCGCGATTGCAGTCCGTGATCACGTCCTTGTGCTTGCCGAGCATGAACGAGGCCGCGGCGCGGTTGCCGTAGTAGGCCACGATCGTGGGCGCCGCGTCGATCGCTTGCGTGTACTTGTCGATCGCGCCCTGGTAGTCGCCGCGCTTGTAGAGCTCGTTGCCCTGCGCCTTGAACTCCTCGGCCGCCGCTTCTCCGCGCTCCATGGTCACTCGCTCGCTGATCTGCTTTTCGCCTGGCGGCTGGCTGTCTATGTATGGGGAGAAGGCATCACACCACGCGTGGTCGAGCGAGCGAGCGATCGTGAAAAGGTTGGCTAAGTGCGTGCAAAGCAGAGTGGGCACGTGCGTACTTAATAGTGGACAAAGAAAAGAATCCCTGGAAGAAAGATGCGCAACTCCGCATGTTTTCAACGCTATTCAAAACAAGAAAACTAACTGCTCACTCGAGCAGCGAGTCTTCTCAGCCTGCATGGTATGAGAATCGACGCACCACACCTGCTGCCGTGTACATGGCTGGCCTTCATGCTGAAGTCGTTTAGCTCGGAAAGATTGCTGCAGATAAATTAGGAACTTAACAGGTGAATGCGTACCTAGTGGGAGCATTTCTCGAACCTTCTCTTGATACTGAACACCTTCAGAAGAGTGACGGGTATCTTTGGGTGGCAAGTTGACCCAGATGACCCACGCGGCTGGCCCGCTTGAGGCTTGCGCTTCTTCTTTCGTTGACTGACCTCGCTCAACTGAGCAAGCAGGTGGTGATGAGCTCCTATGCGAATCACAGCGCGTTCAAAACGACGAGTTCATGTCAAACTCGGTCACAGATTCGCCTCCGAGGTCGCTCCCTCGCCGAGATCCACCACCGCCACTGGCAGAACCACCGAGGCGCGTCGCATCACACTTTTCCAGTGTGTCTGCGAGGATCCGAGCAATCGAAATGAGCGACTTGACAGCTTTCGCATTCAGCACCACTCGGTCGTCTCCGCCCACGTTGTTTAGTGCGCTCTCATGACGCGTGATCTCGACGAAAGACTGCACTGCTCGCGAGAGGTTCCTCTGGTCCGCGCTCGTAATGGTCTCCACGCTAGCAAGCTCTTGCTCCTGGACGAGAGCTTCGAGCATCTGTTGGCGAATGAAGCTGGATTTGCCGAGTCGACTCTGCGCTGTGCGCTCAAAATCGCTCGCTGCATCATTGACTGGTATTGTGCTTGCCTGTTTGTTGCTGAAAGCATTGTCTTTCTTGGATCGGAGCACGATCAAGTCCACGTTGTACCACTTCCGTTGCTCTGCTTTGTCGGGAGGGTTCAACACCGTCTCACTGATGTCGCCTCGCACCTGGTACCCACACAGAATCTCTCCAAGTTGCATGGCTCGCTTCGACAATTGCCAGAACGAGATTTTCTCAGTTGGGTTGCAATACCTCATGGAGGTCTCCACTTCAAAGTACGAGCCAAGGGGGCCGAGCAGCTCGTCCAGGATCACTCGAACATCGCGACTCTCAGATATCATTGCGAGGATGCAGCTGATCAGCTCGTTCGACTGAATGAACTCGGAAAGCCTCAGAATGATGGAGCTTGTTGAAATAGTTCGCTGTGTGCGTGGATCCAAAATCTCGCTGATGCATTTGCACTCTTTCGTCCAGTCGACTGCTGGGTCGGAACTGGGATTCGCCTTTGCTTGGAGATCTCGGATGAGCAGCAATGACGCCAGCGAGTGGGAATCGGAATGCATGATGTCGGTTTCTCGAGACTGGTCGGCCAAAATCATCATGGAAGTGAACGATTGCAATGGCAGCTTGTCCACATGCCGTCGAATTGCAGTGTTGCCGAAATGATGGATCAGGTTGAGGTTCTGTAGCTGATCGATATTGAGCCCACTCTCTTTTAGCAGCTTCGTCCGAAGATGCGGTGGCTCTTCGCAAACCATGTGCAGCTCTGTGCCACGACCAACCAAACAGTCGAGCAGCTGGATCATGTCTCGGATGTCGCGACGCCACCCGCACATCAAAATTCTCTCATTTCTTTCAGTCTTCGGTGGCGAAATAGACAGCGGTCCCTCATCGATGTTCGCCGGCTCGCATGCCTTGTACGTGTCGTCATCTTCTGCAAGAACCATGATTTGGTCGCCCTTCTCGACAACGGTGCCGAAATCAGGGAAAATCAGTACTTCTCCGCTCTTTCGCTTGATTCCAAGAGGTGTCGCATCTGGGAATCGCTCGCAGAGGCCTCGAAAAGGAACTCCGACGCATTCCGGCCATTCCTTAAAGTAGAACTCATTTCCTTCAAACCCGAGCAAGCAGGAAAAGACGCGGGCTAGTCCAGGCGAGCGTGCTGCCATCAGAACTAGTCGCCCAATGACGTCGTGTGATACCAGGATCTCCACGTCCTTCCCTCCCACGAGACGGACGAGTGGTTCGTTGTCGATGTCACGAAGTTCAGCCACGATATGTCCCGACAGCTGAAAAGAATAGATACCCACAGTCAGTCAGCAAACAGAAACACAGAGACAACTAGTTGCATTGGGTAGCGGTCTGCAGGTCATACCTCTGGCAGTGTTTTCAAGCTCAGCACAGTGCGCAGGACAGCGGCGTCGGAGCGATCAGCATCTCCCGATGAATTCGCCATGATGATTATGCTCCGTGCGCGGTGAGCAGCGACCTTGATGAGATCGACCGAAAGCAACGGTGTCCCCGTGCGAAAAATTACCCTGGTGCCTCTTAGCTCTTCTAGGGGCAAGTGCGATGCCAACTCAGCCTCCAATTCTTCTTTCTCTGTCTCCGCGAGGACAACAATGACGCCGCCCTTCTCGCTTGCATTCGCCAAGCCAATCTGGCGAATCAGCGAGATGGACTTGTCCGTCCAGCCAAGCATGAGCTGCAGCAACACGCCATTTCACCCCATCACAATGTTATTGAACAGCTTACTCGCGCGACAAAGATTTTCAGCAGCTTGGTCATAGAACTCACCGTGTGTCTGTCTTCAGCAACACGACTCTTTCCTTTCTTCAGACTGTCCATTTTGTCGCGAATGCCGTCGACAACGAACCCCATGATCACGGAGAAGTACAGAATGCCAACCAAGGTCGTCATCACGCCAATAAATCGCAGTCCCTAATGCCGTTGTCAGTGTTTCAGTCAGGTTACGCTGTTCACTTTACAGAACATCATCCGTGGCATACAAGAGCGAGGTACTTACAGGTTTCGTCAGCGTAGTGTGTGAGCCAGCGTCGCCCAGGTACGTCCACGACTCCCAAATCTTTTCCAAGAAGCGATCTTTCGGTTGACTCGCCTTCAGCACGCACCCGCCGATGAACGTGAGCACGAGGCCCATGCATCCGAGCGAGAGCGTCTGCCCTTTCCTCGTCGAAATGTATTGATCGATAAAGTACGCGAATCGATCCAGCGTCGAATGCTTGCCTGGCTGCTTGCGCTTCTCGATGAGCGCGTTCTGCTTTGCCAGAATCACCGCCTTGCTCGGATTAGCATTCAGCAGCCCCTGCGACGTCACTCTCTTCAGCGTCGCCCCTCGCGCGAGTTGGTATTTTTCTGAACTTGCAGACGTCGACGATGACAGCGCGTCGCGGCTTGATTGCTGGCTCTTCTTCACCATCGGCCTGTCGAGGAAGCCCGGGTCGCCGATTGCGATGATGTTGGGCAAGCTGTCGTTCTTGAGCGGGGCAACGAGGTCCGTGTCGAGGATTTCCGACTCGAGCGCGTCGCCCACGGCGCCGCTCAAGTGGCGCACGACTGTTTCATTCGAGTCGATCCTCTTTACCTCGTCTTCCACGGGCAGCACCCTCAAATGGTTCATGCTCTGCTCTTCGTCCCACACACTCAAGACCGAGCCAAAGTGACGAGAGCCGACCTGCACGTGGCGCAGCGCTATTATGATCCAGACGATGTCGACGACAACAACCGCAATCGTGCTGTCTCAAGCCGACCATCCGCCGCGTGAGTCAAGAGGTGCCAAACTGAGCGCGCGGCGACCGAAGGTATCTCATCATGCGGTCGCTCGCGCACAAAGCGTAACGGGTGTCAGCATTACGACCACGATCCATAAATAGAGAGCATGCAGAAATAGCGTGCAGCGCATGGAGGACTGGATATGGATTGTTAGTGACGACGTACAAATCCGCGTCTAACAGTGAGCCCACACGCACATACACATATCCATGTGCGCTTCCGTTGCCTTGGCTTGGATTCCGCAATGGATTCCGCAGTGGCCCCATCTCCCACGGCAACAACTTTGCGAACTTGAAGTCCACAAAGCTTCATTTCGCATCGGAGCTGTTCGATTTCGGTCCCGTGTTGCATGTGTGTCGAAAAGGCTGGTTATGGAGAAGCGCGTTCTCGAGACGTCTTTCTCTTGTAATTGCCGTCGCCACCATCTTGTTCTCGCTCGTGTTCGCGTTGGTGTTGTGCCATCTCGGTCGCTTTGCTTGATCATCTCCGCGTATGTAAGCGAGGGCGGTTGGCAAACAACTTGAAAAAGTATACTTATACTTTTTCAAGTTGTTTGCCATACAGCACAAAAGCCTAAACAAAAGCAACTGACACAGAAGAAGCAAGCGAGAAGCAAGGAAGGATGTCGCGCTTGACCACCAGGATGTACAAGCTCTCGGCGCCGCTGCAGGGGCTGCTGGGAAAGACGGAGCTCTCGCGCCCCGCCGCCATTAAGGAGTTGTGAGTGGTCTATGGGTGTATTGTATGGCCGCATTGCAGGGTGGCTGCTGGATGGATGGTCGTGCTGATCTCCATGTGCGTGTCTGGATGTGTGTGCAGCTGGGTGTACGTGAAGGAGCACAAGCTACAGGACCCGGCGGACGGCCGTGTCATCCGTCCCAACCAGGAGATGAAGGACGTGTTCAAGGTGAACAGCGACATCAAGTTCACGCAGGTGATGGGGCTCATCTCCAAGCATCTCGAGAAACCCGCGACGTCCGCCTAAGTAGCCACAGCCCAGCAAGATCCTTGTGAAGAGCTACAGACAGATCCAGCCACAAGAATGGACGCAGAGAAGGCTCACGTGAGTGCTTCGTACTCTCTCTATTTGTACGTGTTCGCTCACTCGTCAAGTGGCTCCCAGCAAGGAGGAAGCAGAAGGCGTTGATGTAAGTGTATGAATGAATGAAGACTGGGAACGGCAACCCCTGTTTATTACACATGTGCTTCAGCCTAAATCTCGGTTGTAAGCACTCCCTCTTCGTCTAAATAGGTGCGTGGCTCGAGCGCAGCGCCACTATCGCCCGCGTCCCCGTGCAGCTGCTGGATGTCGTGACTCGAAAGCTCCCGCACTTCGTCCAGCATGCGGTCCATGAACCGTTGGCTCTCCTCAAGGTCGCTCGCGGTCATCGACCGACCACCGAGGAGCTCGTCGGCCGCCATGAGATGATGGTGGTGATGGTGACTCTGGAGGTGATGATGACTGCCAAGCTGTTGCTGCTGATGCATGTCGATAATGTTGTTGTGAAGCTCCGAATTGTGCTGCTGGTGTAGCCCAGTCATCGCGCCGCTCAAGTCACTGCTGACAGCAACCGAGTGGAAGTTGTGGCTCTGGGAGCTATACACTGACAGAGAAGCGGACGACGGCATCGCTTTGCGCTTTTTCACCTTCTGAGAACGGATCGTGCGACCGCAGAACTGCGACGCAAAGAGGTCAAATGCCTCCATGGAGATCGCTGAGAACGCGTTCATGAAGTCGTCGAGCGGCTTTGAGTACTGCATGTTCTGCTTCCCAACGCCGCGTCGCTCCTTGTCTTTGACCTCGACCATGCTCTCCATAAGCCCTTCAAAGACCGGGTGCGTGCGGAAGTTGCCAAAGACACCCATGCGCGCAAACTTGAGCCAGAAGGCCGCTTTCTTCTTGTCGTCGTCGGCTTTGAGCTTCACCAGCTGGTAGAGCGCGCGGAACGACGCGTTCTTCGAGAGCTTGCGCAGGAATGGGTCGCTCTCCGTGTACGTGCTGGGCATGTACTTGACATTTTCCAGATTCTTCGGCGTCTTGGCGCGACTGAGCATGCTGCGGAAGTTCGGCACGGATTTCAAGTCGCGGCACGCGCGACAGACGCCGCTCTTCGAGGTTTTCTTGTCGGTGAACCGCTGGCAGCGCAGGCTGCGCACGCAGCTGCCAACCTTGTCGACGCGCCAGAGACACTCGCTGAATACCGCGTCCTGGAGCATCTGCTTCTGGGTCTCATCCAGCTTTTCGACGATCTTCACGGTCTTCTCGTGGCTGAACACGTGCGGGAAGAGCTCCTTCGCGATCACGTACTTGGGGCGGCTGCCGCCGATGATCTGCACAGCGATCTTCACAAACGTCAGTACTTTCTCGTCGCGCAGCCCCGTGCAGGGCATGTTTTCTAGCGGCTGCGGCGCTCGTGACGGCTCAGTTGTTGAAGAAGATGGATCTTCACCGGCTTGTTCTTCTACGACATCGTCATCTTCAGGTTGCCCGTTCGTCATGTGCTGGTTCTCTGCAGTAGTCGATAAGCTTGCGCGACTGGGCTCTTCCTGCGCTAGCTGATCGTCCTGCTGATGCTGATGAGACGAAGACGTCTCCAGGAGCTGCTGGTCGGATCGCTCGAGCTCAACATGGGACGACGTCGTGAAGGAGCTCAGGTCCACGTCCTGGATGTCATTGATCGAGAGACTCGGCATCAGGCTTCCGTTGGACGCATCGAGCAGACTCGCGAATCCTTCCGCCTGACCAAGTGAGCTGGACGCGTCGTACAACAAGTGGTGATGGTGGTGATGATGCTGGTGCTGCTGTTCGTCGTCAATATGCATCTCCTCCGCTGACCGATCGCCTTCATTGCCACTGTCACTGACCACAGCGTAGCTGCTGGTACTATGGAGCTGCTGCTCAAGTGACGCTGGCGGTGGCAGTGGTTCCATCGAGCTCGATTGACTTTTCCGCTTGCGGCCGCCAGCGTTGAGCTGCAGCACCTTCTGCTTGCGACCGCAGAGGTGATGCTGGAAAAAGTCACACGCGTCGGGGGAAATGTCGGCGATGCTGCGCATGAACGCATCGAGCTGCCCGCTATAGAACATGTTCTGCATGCCCACACCACGGCGCTCCTTGTCCTTGAGCGCGGCCATGGACTCGACAAGCCCAAGCAGCGCCGAGTGCCCGTCGAAGTCACCATTGATGCCCATCTCAGCCATGTCGAACCACATATTGAGCACGCTGTCGTCGGCGATGTCGGCGAGCGACAGGTCGCGCAAGACACGCGCATACTCCTCGTCCATGTTGAACTCAGCCTCGAGCGCCGAGAACACGCGGCTCGAGCAGAACTTGCGGTTCAGCGGGTTGCGCTGCGTCTTGGCCTTCTTGGCCATGAATGTCGCCGCCGTGCGCAAACTCACGTTCGAGCGCAGCTCGACGCAGCTCGCGCAGACCGACTCGCCGCGCGCCGTGTCAATCATGCCGCGGCAGTCTAGACTGCGTACCGAGTTGCCGTCCTTGTCGATGAACCAGAGCGCCTCGGCTTCGATTGCGTCGTGGAGCAACAGCTTCTCTTCGCGGGACAGCTGACTGGCGATCTTGAGACGCTCGCCACGACCATTTCGATTCCCATCGCCACTACCGCTTCCTTCAACTGGAGTTGCTGCTTGTAATGGCTCAGGATACAGCTGCGGAAAGAGTTCCTGGGCGATCTTGTGCCGTGGTCGTGCGCCTCCGGTCAGGTGAACCGCGGACTCGACAAAGAGATTCATCTTCTCATCACGGAGACCTGGGCACGGGAGGATGTTGCGCGCCTGGGCTACGTCCCAGTGGATCTCGCTCGGAAAGCTCTTCTTCTTGAGGCGCAATGCGGCGCCGCTATGGACTGCAGCTAAAGATGCGAATGAGCGCGCGCTGCGCTTGTTACTCGTGGAGAGATTTTGGCGCTGGAGTGGTGCATAGGAACTCAAGGTTGTTGACCGTCTGCTGTTGTTATTGTTACTGGTTGCTGCAGTTTTCTTCTTGGACGATAGCATTTTGCTCTTCTCCGCCACGTGTTCGAGGAACTTGCTGATCGCCCACGGACCAGAGAGCACGATGAGCTTCGAGCATTTGCACTCGACAATGAGTCCATCAGGTGTGATGCGACTAAAGTGCGGGTGGCTCTGGAGCACCATCGCGGCGTCGTATTGCTGTTGGCGTTGATGTGCGTGCTCTGCTGCTGTTTCCGTGCGCTCGCTCTGGATCATCTGGGACGTAGCGGGGGACGGTGTTAATGATGCAGTAGGAGGGAGAGTGGAACCGTCGGACGCGACTCCGAACGCAGCAGCGAGGACTTCGCGCAAGGGGCAAAGCGCGTAGCCGCTCTCACTCTCGTTGGTCTCTCCTGCTAATGTCGACATGGCGTCTGGGTCGCCTCCACTTGATGTCGCTACTGGTAACGACAATGGCGCTTGAGTGCTCTGAATTGCTTCTACTGGTGTCGAATCCAGTGCCTCTCTCCTTGGAGCTTCGCTTTCAGTTCCGCTAGCCGGAGCTTCGCTTTGCCCACTTGCTGCTTCACTGGAGCTTGGTGCTCCTGGCCCATTCTCGTTGCCATTGTTATCAACACCAACGGCTACAGAAGCAACTGACTCGACGGCATCGCCAGGACTCGCTTGTGGCGTTTCCACTCTCGCTCTCCGTGCGGCCGACGCTGTGTTGCTGCTGCTGGTGGCACTCTTTGGCTTCTTGCGGAGGAACGTGCAATTGCGACTTACAATGTGCTGTTCGAACTTAAGAATGTACCACGGTGGGTTCAAGCGCACGACTCGGCCGCACTTGCACGTGACTTGGCGGCCGTCGGCCGAGACCGCGTCGACGATCGGGTGCTCGCGGATTCTCTTCATCTTGTCCTCTCTTCGCGAGTAGAACACCACGTCGCGCGAGGCGTCGTACGCGTTTGTGACTGCTGTTGTTGCTTCAGTTGCTTGTTTCTCTGCAGATGAGCTGTTCGCTTGTCCATCGTCAGTGCATTCGGTCTCCTTGTGTTGTTGCTGAGAGGACTGGGAGTCTGCTGATGCGTTCGCCGCTGCCACTACATCCGCTGTCTTCTGGCCTTGGGCTGCTGTTGGGAGGGCGGAAATCGATGCTGCTTGTCCAGGCGCTGACGACGACACCGGAGCCACGTTGTTGCCAGCGTCACTGTCAGCTCTCGCAAGGAACGCCTGGATCTGAAGCGCGTTGAGCTCCATGTTCATGCCCATGTGCGTCATGTCCGCACTCGCAGAGATGTCCGTGCCGCCCAATCCAAAATCCTCGGCAGTCACATGATCTCCATCCTCGATGATGTTGATCGCGTCGTCGCCGGCGACGACGCTGTCCATGGCAAAGAACATGCCGATGGTGGACGATGACGATGCCGCCGATGGCTCAGCAGCTACGGGCGGAGACATCGCTGGCTCTGGAACATCGGTGCCATTAGCAGCTTCGCCAGCAGAAGGCGCATCTGCAGAGCTGCAGCCCTGAGTCACTGGGCGCCACTCGGCAGCACTGGCGCCGTGGAGCTCTTCGCGGACCTGCTGCTGCTGGTGGTCCCTGCCACTGCCAGCCTCGTCCATTTTTGAACAAAATGTCTGAATCAACCATCACAACAGACTTGTCCAAACGAGGTCGGTTAAACGGTATATTGTGGGGCACACAATATCTAAAAATCGAGTTAAGTTATTAATGTTTTGCGTCATTTTATTATTCCCACAAAATACTTAACACACAATGCCTGTAACAACCAGACATCAAAAAATGAATTTTGGTTTTGACTATATTCCGGTACAGTCCTTCCTCCCCTATTGAAACATGAAAGTCACGAGCCAAAATATCTAATTTCAAAGGTTTTGCGCATTATGGAGGTATTAGAAAACACAGGCAATGAGGCTGGTCGCACATTTCAGTAGATGCCACCATAGTTGCACCCATTGGCGTATCGCTGAAAAAGCAAAACGAGAGCTTCAGAAACTCCGAGTGTGTGGAAACGATTCAAAAGGGGGTTTACCCTGACAACCCTCCCACCGCGCATTACAACTTCAGTGAAGTCCTGCAAGCACGCATTATTTGCGCACGCAAAGAGCTGGACAAACATACGCATACTCATCGGATACATTTGTTATGATGCGCTCAAACGAAGTCCCTGAACACCATTTACCAGCTCGTACATATCGTCATCCAGCACTCTAGTGTACCGCCAGCAGTTGTTGATT
>JAASGT010000170.1:0-41772 GCA_023334315.1 Globisporangium alternatum | reverse complement strand
GTGTCCACTTGCAACAGACGACGAGGACACCGTCATTGACAATGACACCATTCAGTACTCGGCTATTGTATAAATCAGCATATTCCATTTGAAAGGTTTTGTATCATGTCAAATAACCGTCCGAGGAGTTTTGTCTGCTCTTTTATGACGAGAATAAAAATATAATACGTAATATATAAAGTCGTGAGCCAGATGATTTGCTATATGGACCAATTATATTTAGGCATTCTGAACCCTATTCTATTTCGATCGGAGATAAATAGATCAACTTTGAAGTGCAAAAAAGTCATTGAAGGATACTGAATTCAAGTGATTGGATGCCAAATTCAGAATCTTTGGCGCTTTTTACCCCTTATATCTAACTGTCGACCTTATATTTGTGTAAATTCATTGTCATTTTTTATGCTAAAGTCCGTCCGAGGTTATATGGCGGCGACAATAGAATAGGATGTTCGGAATAGCAGGACATTCTATCCTGTAATTTTTCGAAAATAGGATATGCGTATAGGAGAACTCAGTGCGTTTCTTTCTCAAAATTGATCACGTATTTCAAAGTTGATTATGATTTTTCATATTTTCAAAATATAAAGTAAATAAAATCTACAATTAAATAATGAATTATAACTCCTTGACATGAAAAATCATGTTGTGTTAAAATTGAAGTTCAAATTCACTATCATGATGCATTTTATGTTTCAAATTGGTAAATTTAGGCTACAGCCGTAATTCGTGAGTCCCATCCTCCATTTTGCCCAGTGTCGTTGAAGATACGATGCAACTGACGATGACAAGCATGCGCGCATCGTTGTTCCTGCTGCTGCTGACATGTGCTCTGCTGCATCGCGGGGCTGTCCACTCTCTAGACCATCAGCAGCAGCACCATACCAAGTCTCCGTGGCTGCTGCACGACCCTGGCTTCCCCGTGGACGTGCGCGTGTCGCCGTTCGGCGATGAGCTCTGGACGGAGGCGCACATCAGGGAGCAGGACGCGCTCCCCGTGCTGCGCATCCCGTCGTCGCTGCTCAACGTCACGGTCGTATTGCCTCAGCTGCGCAACCTCACGGACGTGCACGTGAGCATATCGCTCTTTAAGCCCATGCGAGACCAGCAGCAGAAACAGCCGAGCACTGATAAAGAAGAGTACACGGTGCTCGCGGACACACAGGTGCAGTACGCCACGTCCTACCGCATTGACGTCAGCCACGTCGCCGATGAGATCGTGCTGCGTGTGTACGTGGAAGGAATTGTTGGTCACCTGCCAGACGTCGTCGAGGACTCTTCCGCCACAGCTACGCGGGTGCAAGCGCGCGCGTTCTTCGTGCGGACAATCGACCTCACGGCGTCCGAGGCGCAGTACTACATCTGCAATAGCGACAGCGAGCAACAGCAGGACCAAGACACTGAGTCACACTATTCGATCCCACCTGTGAACATGCCGCGCCACTTGTGCCAGCAGTATACCATGGACAGCAAGGTGCCCGTGCGCAAGTGGTACTTTGACGATCAGAGCAACGCCGACCAATCCTACGCCGCGCGCTCGTTCGAGTTCATCGAGTCGCTCATCGCAAAAGCAAAGAGACGCGAGCGGTTCTACTACGGCGTGACGGACGACTTCCTCTTCGCGGCGCTCGAGAAGCACGGCATTGCGCACAAGCACGTGCTCATCGTGGGCAGCACGACGCCCTGGTACGAGAGCATCTGCGTCGCTCTCGAGGCCGCGTCCTGCACGACGATCGACTACAATCGGCTGCGCTACGACCACCCGCGGCTGCGCACGCTCACGCTCGCCGAGTTCGCATCGGCCAGTGACTCGCGCAAGCACTTTGACGTGATCCTGTCCATCTCGACGTTCGAGCACGACGGTCTGGGGCGATACGGCGACCCGCTGGTGCCCAACGCCGACGTGGAGGCCATGAGGAGTTTGCTGCAGTACGCGCATCCTACGGGCAGTGACAAGAGCACGAAGCTCTTTCTGGCGGTACCCGTGGGGCCGGACTGCGTCGTGTGGAACGCGCAGCGCATCTACGGCCCGCTGCGGTTGCCGCTGCTCGTGCAGTCCTGGAGCCTCATCGACAGGTGCGTGTGCGAACTTATTTGTGTTTGCTTTGTTGTTCTTGTTGTGAGCACAAGTGTTGTTTGCTGACTTGCTTGTTGTGTCTGTTGTTGTTGGGCAGCTTTGGGTTCCAGAAGAGCGACTTTGTGGCGCCGTTCACTGTCGGCCACCAGCCTGTGTTTGTGCTCGAGCCGCACAAGAACGAGTCTAGAGAGGGAGAGAAAGCAGACGATGGTGGTCACTCTGAAGAGCTCTGAAGTGAGCGTGGTCGCTGCACAAGTGGGACGTTTCCTTTGGGAAAAGCTTGTGTGCTGCTTGCAGCTAAATAGTTGTGCAAGCACGGGAGTGAACTTGTGGGCATTTGTTGTTGTTTTTGTATTTTGCGCGTGTTGTTTATTATTGCATCCTCATGTGCTCCTCGTTTTCTCTCTTCTCACGCACTGCATTCTCCGATGCGCAGGATGCACGCTATGCTTGTTCGCTACTCGCGTGCTCTTCTTTGCTTGTGCAGGTCAGAAGGAAAGCTGAAGCGAGCACGCGCTTGTGTCGAGAGAGAGTGAGGAAGCGCTATGAGGACTTGTTTTTCTTTTTGTTGTGTCGACTGGAGTGCCAAACAAACGCAGTGAGGTTACGCAAAGCGACGAGTCCATTCAGCAGCTGCACATACACACGCACACGATACAAACATCAACAAGAACAAATGTTAGCAACCTTGTGTGGCTATAACAGGCGGTGTATAGTGAGCAAGCGCATCAGCACGGTACCAGTTCGCACGGCGCCGGCCTCGTCGGTCTTCCAGTGGTCGGCCACGTCGTTCGCGAGCGGGTCGTCCGGGTTCGGCGCCGAGAGCAGCGCCTGGATGCTCAGCAGCACCGTGCGGATCTGCAGCGCGGGCGACCACTTGTCCTTGAGGATGTCGAGGCAGATGCGGCCGAGTTTGTCGATGTTCGGGTGGTAAATGCGCGTGAGGAAGCGCACTTTCGGCGGCGCCATCGGGTAGTCGGCCGGAAGGAATAGCTCGAGCTTGAAGATGCCGTCTAGCACGCGCGTAGTGATCGTAGTGCAACATCAACATGTCAAAATAAGTGCGTTATAGTTACGCAATGCAAAAGACAGGACACAAGGACTCACTCTCGTATGGAGACGACTGCGGACCGGCGATCACGACCTGGAAGTAGCGCAAGTTGTCCTCGTACGGGGTCGCGCTGATGCCGGCGACTGTCACACACAGCAAGAGCACGTAAGTGATCCGTTTCATTTGTATCCACACACACTGTAAATGAAGCTCTTCGCCTTGCACACACACACCTGGTTCTGCGAGCAAGCGCTGCGTCTCCTGCTCACAAAGCGACGCACGTGCACAACAAGAGAGAGACGCGAGAGCGCACGTTGTTAGCCACGCATGACCAGCACGCGCATGCAGCAAGGGACGAGGGCGTGTAGCAAGGGGAAAAGGAGGGCGTACCTTGACGATCCGGCGAGGAAGAGCGCTGGCCATGGCTGCTTGTGTTGCTTGCTTGGTCGGCTTGCTCGCTTTTTCTGTTGTTGTTGCTTGTTTGTTTTGCCCGGATTCTTTTCTCCACAGAGTTGGGGAGAGCCTCTCAAAGAGCCTATTGCGGGACAAAGTGCACGAGTCGTTTTGTCTATCGTGTTCGAATTGTCGAGAGATGAGCCTATCGAATAGCATGCAAATGAGGCAGATTTGTGGACTAGGAATTTGTATGTAGTAAAGGACGGGCAGAGCGAGACAAAGCAAAGCAAAAACAAAAGTGAAGCCATGTTGGGCAACAAGAAGCAAACAGCAGACTTGCGTCCAGTATTGAGCAGCACGTGCTTGCTTGCGTCTAGCATGGGCAACACACTTGCTTGTTTGCTTCTTGCTAGCTGCATGTGTGTGCCTGCTTCCAGTTTGATGCGAAGCTATTTGCACAACTCATGTGGCTGTACGGCAAGCGAAACGGCTGGTGCTTGCAACCGGAAATAGTCACATGCGTGAGCTATTAGGAGATGGCCTTGAGGCTCGTTCTCTCATAAGGTAGGTGAAGACGAGCGCTGTCATCCGACCCGGTCGCTAGGAATAGCAGCAGCAAGCGAGCGCATTAGCAGAGACTTGTGCAGGAGCCTCATGCCGCTGGCGGCCTCGCGTGGAGCAAGCAAGTGAGCGACAAGTGAGACCGACAGACGGACGGACGGTGCCGACAGCGAACTCACACGACGACGACAACGATCATGGGCGACTTTGGCGACATCGACGACTTCAATGACCACGCCGTGCAGGGCAAGCCCATCAAGGCGTACAAGAACGGCCACTTTGAGAACCCCAAAGGTGCGCTTGCTTGCTTGCTTGCGAATGTGAACTGAACTCGAACTTACCGAATACACCCTTGTGTTGCATCCCGTAGTGCTCTTTGTGCAGCACCACTGGACGTGGGATGAGTTCCTTTGCGCGGCCTCGCAGCGACTCGAGATGGTGCCCATGGCCTCGCGAGTGTTTAATGCCGACGGTGCGTTCGCACTGCTCTGAGGTATCTGTTGCAAGTCAATTTTGCTGAAGCTAACAAGTGTGCTTGCTTTCCTTGCGCAAACAACAAACAACAAACAACTCCACAGGCGCCGAGATCGATGACATCATGTGCATCGAGGAAAACGACATGCTCTTCTTCTCCACGGGCCGGTCCTTCAAAGCGCCATCGTCCGGGAAGGAGGACGCGCAGAGCAGCACGGACGACAAGTTCGCGACCGTCGTGGGCGGCTACAAGGTCACCACATTGCTGGGCCGCGGCGGCTTTGGCGAAGTGCGTCTCGGTGTGCACCAGCTCACGAACGACAAAGTGGCGCTCAAGTTCATTCTGGTACGCTTGCAACTTGCTTGCAATTTATTGTTTGCTTGCTTGTTTTGCTAAGTTGCACTTGTTCTTGCTGGCGTGACGTGACGACTTTAGAAAAGCGAAATGGGTTCACTGGGCGACGTCGAGCGGACCACGACCGAGATCCAGTGTCTCACGGTAACTTGCCTCCCTTCAGTGGCTACGTATGTTCCCACCAAACTCACCTTTTTTTCGCAGGCGCTTAACCACCCGAGCATCATCAAGCTGTTGCGTGTGATCAACGAGCCCAACCACGTCGTGCTCGTCTTCGAGCTCCTGGACGGGTACGTCTGAAGTCGCGATTCTGAGCCATTGTGTGGCTGGGAACATTCGAAAGCTCACCACCACTTGTCTTCATTACCAGGGGCGACCTGTTCCACTACCTCAAGAACCTCCCAGGCGGAGGCCTCGCAGAGGAAGTGGGTGCGTCCGTCTTTTCGCAGATTCTCTCAGGCGTCGGCTACGCGCACAACCAGCACATCTGCCATCGCGACCTCAAACTCGAGAACATCCTGCTGCCCAAGTGAGTAGTCTCCTTGTTGACTTCGTCCATCATCATCGTCGTCGTCTCTCTTGAACTCCCAGGCTAACACTGGTTCACAACAGCAAAAACGACATTGCGACTGTCAAGATCGCGGACTTCGGCCTGAGTGACTTTTACAAACCGGGCGCGATGATGAAGACGAGCTGCGGGTCCATCTCGTACCTGGCGCCCGAGGTCTTCCGCGGGACGTCGAATGCCGGGCCGCCGCTGGACGTCTGGAGTCTCGGGGTCATCCTCTTCGCGATCGTGTGCGGCCGCCTGCCCTTCGAGGGCAGCGACCTCGTGGGCACGAACCGTCCGCGCGAGAACGTCATTCGCAACCGCATCATGCGCTGCCAGTACAAGCTCGACGATCACCTCAGTCCCGCGCTGGCTGGTAAGTGGCAATGCCTATGTGCTTTGCTTGTTGACTTCAGCTGAGATACTGACTTGGCTTTGCTTCTTCATCACTACCAATTCTGTGTAGACCTGGTCGCGCAGATGCTCAAGCTCGACCCGAACGAGCGCGCAACGATCCCCGAGATCTTCGGCCACCCGTGGGTGCGCGGCACGGCGTCCGGCTGCGCGCCCATGGACATCGCGATGGCGCCGGCGCGCGAGCGCTGCGACGACGGCGAGGAAGATCTCGACTTTGCTATCACGTACTCGCCCACCAAGGTGGCGCTGCCCGGCTCGCCCTCGTTCCTCTCGCCCGTTGAAACTGGCGGTAGTAGCAATGACGACAAACTGCCGTCTATTGTGGCCAAGTCGCCCAGTCGGATCGAGATGTTTGGCGCCGCGGTGATGCCGACATCCTCGTCAGCAATGCCCACTGCTTCTGGCTCTGGTGGCGGCAGCGGCAATGCGCTGGTACCCTCGGGAACCCCAGGTACGGGCCGTACTCGCCCCGGTCGCATCATGGACAACCCACTGCAGTCGAAGCTCGGAAATGTGAAAGTGGACAAGCACTCGCCTCGGCCAACTCCCATGGGGACGCTCGTACCGAGCCCTAAGCCCTCGGCGGCGGCCACCTTGGCAACTGGGGCGTCCTCTGGCCCAGGCAACTTCAAGCGGAATCCGTCATCGTCCACGAACAGCAGCAGTAGCTCACGCGGACGTCCGCGTCAAGGGACCGCAAACGGCAGCAGCGGCGACAAATCCCACGCAGAGAGAGCCGCAGCCCATGCGAACGAGAGCGAGAAGCTGCCCATCGCGCACCAGAAGGCCACGCGGAGACGATCGGATCAGCACGGGGACCTTGACAACGGGCCCGAGAGCAACGCACGCAGCTCGGGCCACGCACTAGACTCGATAGGAGGAACAGGGAAGAAGATCACGCACAGCAGCCAGCACGGAGAGCTCACATCAGCGTCACCTGCAGCAGCTCACGATTGATTTAATAACACGAAAGAGAAGGGATTTGGCATACAAGCACCATACGAACCCAAGTGCACATGCTCATGCACGCATATATATATTACCCTCACGTTCACGTTCCTGCTCTTGCTCACTTCAGGCTACCTACTCGGATGCTTTCGCTGGGGGTGTGAGCAGCAGGCGCAGCGAAGGCGACACCACCGACCATTTACACACTCTAGTCTGCTCTTTGACGTCTTGCCACACTCCAAAAGACTTACTGCTGCTGCTGCTGGAACTGGAAGCCGGCGCCAGCGGTCGTCTGTTGCTGTGGCTGCGCTCCTCCAGCCTGGAAGTTGCCGTACGCGGCAGCCGCCTGCGGGTGCATCATACCACTCATCGCGTACTGCTGTTGTTGTTGCTGCTGCTGCATCCACTGGGCCTGCTGCATCTGCGGGGTCATCATCATTTGCCCAGGAAGCATCGAGCCGTTGTTGGGCATCATGTTGCCGTTGGCCATCATCGGGTTCATCATCATGCCCATGCCGGTAGGGACCATGGCGCCACCGCCAACAGCACCACCAGCCGCGTGCATCTGAGGGGGAACGGCCATCACGGGCGTGGGCTGAGATTCCGTCGACGCCTTGGCTTTCTGGAGGTCGTTGAGCGTCCGTCGCTCGGCTGAGGCACCCGCCTTGTCCTTCTTTTTCTCGCTCGCGAGCGAGTTGAGGTCCACAATGTTGTTCTCCGGCAGCAGACTCGTGTTGAACTGTGGCGGCTGCACTTGCTCCTGGCCATCCGAACTGGTGCTGGCTTGGGACGCAAACACCGACGACGGCTGCTGCATCGTGATACTTGGCTGGAAAGCGGTCGCGGGGAAGCTCAGACCCGCAAGATCTATACAGTCACAAAACACAGACAATCACAATGTTAGAGACCGCCCATAAGCAATACAAGAAGCTCAGTCAGCGCCAGATAGTGCTTTGTTCCTTACCTTGAAGCGGGTTTGCGCTCTGTGACGCAGGCGGCATCGTGTCGAACACGGACGGCTGAGGCTGTGCAGGCGCGACAGGCTCGGCGTCAAAGCTCACGCCCAGGAGGTCCACAGTCGTCGCAGTGGAAGCCGCTGCCTTCACGTGCTTGGTGTTCGTCTTGGCGCCGCGCTTCTTCGCCTTGTGGTTCTCCTTGTCGGACGCTATGTGCGCCTCCGACTCGGACGACTCCATGGACTGCCGTCTGTTGCGAGACTTGGACGACACCTTCTTCGACTTGGATGACGAGTGCTTGGACTCTTTCGATTTCTTGCCGGTAGTGTCGGCTGGCGGTGGCGGCGGGAGCTTCGACGGGTCGAACGAGTACGCGTAGTTGGCCGCAGCCGCACCACCAGACGCTGCAGAAGATGAAGCGGCCACCGTTGACTGCTTTGACGCTCGCTTGCGGTCCTTCGCGGGCTCCTTGTCGCTCTCGCTCTCGTCCTCGTCCGAGTAGAACGCGTGCTTCTTGCTGCTGTGCTTCTTGCTACTGCCCTTCGTCTTGGAGCTCTTGTTGCTGCGGCGACGGCCATGCGCAGAGCGGTCCGAGTCGCTCGCCGAGCCCGAGGACGACGCGCTCGATGCAGAGCTCGCGTCGTCGGACTCCGACTCGGACGCGTACTTCTTCGACTTGCGGTGCTTGCTGTTGCTCGCCTCACTCTTCTTCTTCGCGCGGCGTCGCTCCTTTACGTCATCGTCCTTGTGGCGGTGGTGGTGGTGACTGCTGCTGCTATGGTGGCTCGGTCGCGCCGCAGACGACGAGTACGGCGGCGGTGGCGTGGCGCTGCTGCCAAAGCTGCTCGCACCACCCCCGCGGTACTGGTCCGAATACGCCTTCGGCCGCTCAGTGGCAAAGTCGTTCTGGTACGTGGTCGAGTTCGAGAAGCTGTTGTTGTTGTAGCCGCCCATGCCGCCGCCATTGTTGGAGAGCGACGAGGACGAGCTGCGGATGTCGGCCATCCAGTTGGCGCGGCCGTCGTTGCGCGGCACCTGCTGCGACGTGTGGTCCGGGATCGAGTCGTGCGAGCCGGCGCCGCGCGCGAGCTTGCCGCCGTACTCGATTACCTTGCCGCCGAGCCACTGGCCGCTCTCGAGGATCTTGTTCTTCCAGTCGCCGTTCGCGCCATTGCTGGCTCCATGCGAGCTGCCGCCGTACGTGTCGAAGGAGCCGCTCTGCTGGAAGCGGTTGCGGTTGTGCAAGTTGCCGCCGGACGAGATGCTCGCGCCCTCGAAGGACTTTTGCATCCACATGGCTCTTCGTAGCTCTTCGTTTGCCTGGATGGAGCTCTTGGGTCGAAGGGCGAATGCGTGAATGATTGATTGGGAATTGTGGCGGAGGTCAATCCTTCGAGATTTCTTTCGGCCGTCGCTTAGGAATCAGGCGGCGGACAAAGCAGGCTGCTGATAATGAATACCTTTCTAAATCGATACACTGATTCTTGATGATTCATGCTTGAGAAACTTGTAAGATATAATAATTGCTTTCAGTTGTTGCTGCTATTGTTGTTGGGTGGAATTATTAGCGAAACAAAATGGAGGACGAGAATGCGCGCGCGGGTGGGCAGGTGGCGGACGAGGAGCTGCGGCTGCTGGAGGCCATGGCCGCCGTCTCCAGGAACATGCAGCAGGTACATCCGCGTGACGCTCGTATAACCGGAACTGCTGTTGTTATGTGTGAGAGGTGGCGGTACTGAGCGTATCGGCACTCGTCTCTGAACTCTGAACCGCATGCAGATGAACCAGGTGTTGAGCACGCTGAACCGCCAGACTGTGGAGCTCTCGCAGGAGCTTGCAACGGCCGAGCGCCAAATGGTGCGTGCTTGCTTTTGGCTATGCTCTCTGCTGGCAAGTGACTAATGAACGATGCGTGTGTGGTGAGCAGAATGCGCTGTATCTGCCCTTCCAGGCGGCTATTTATGAGATGCAGAGCAGCAGCAACACGGCGATGGCGACGACCCCCGCTGCCGCACGCTACACCGACAGATAAAGAGAACAGGACGCCGCATAGAACAAGAACACGGTGACGATGAGCGATCAAGTGTCACTACCAGTCCACAGATACAGGCTCATTGGGGATGCCACGACAGGAGCCGCATGCAGGTCTGCTAACAAAGAATACATGTTGTGTGTGTGTGGTTTGTATTATCGAATACCAATTGCTCGACTGTAGATCTGTGAGCGGATGCATAGGAAGCTAGCTGGCAGGCGCAAACTCATTTGAGTGACTTACTTGGGTCCGATCATGTCCTCTGGGCGCACGAGGCGGTCAAATTCCTCGCCTGAGAGCAGGCCGAGCTTGATCGTTGCCTCGCGCAGCGTCGTGCCGTCCTTGTGCGCTGTCTTGGCGACCTTGGACGCGTTGTCGTAACCGATGTGCGGGTTGAGCGCCGTCACAAGCATGAGCGAGTTCTTCATGAGCTTGTCGATCGTCTCGCGGTTCGCCTCGATGCCCACGACGCAGTTGTCCGTGAACGCCACGGCCGAGTCGCCCAGCAGCCGGATGGACGACAGCAGGTTCGAGATCATCACGGGCTTGAACACGTTCAGCTCAAAGTGGCCGTTCGCGCCGCCTACCGTCACGGCCACGTGGTTGCCCATCACCTGCGCGCACACCATCGTGATGGCCTCGCACTGTGTTGGGTTCACCTTGCCCGGCATGATCGACGAGCCCGGCTCGTTCGCTGGCAGCGTGAGCTCGCCCAGACCGCTGCGCGGGCCTGAGCCCAAAAAGCGAATGTCGTTCGCGATTTTCATGATCGAGCACGCGATCGTGTTCATCGCGCCGCTGGCCTCGACGACGGCGTCGTGGGCCGCGAGCGCCTCGAACTTGTTGGGCGCCGTCACGAACGGCAGACCGGTCTCCTCGGCGATGATCTTGGCGATCTCGGCGTCGTAGCCCTTGGACGTGTTCAGGCCCGTGCCGACGGCGGTGCCGCCCAGCGCGAGCTTGTACAGGTTCGGCAGCACGGCCTCGACGCGGTGGATCGAGAGCGCGATCTGCTCACGGTAGCCCGAGAACTCCTGGCCGAGCGTAAGCGGCGTGGCGTCCTGCGTGTGCGTGCGGCCGATCTTGATGATGTCGTCGAACTCCGCCACCTTGGCGTCGAGCGCAGCGTGGAGCTTGCGCAGACCTGGGAGCAGCACGCGGTGGATCTCCTGCACGGCCGCGATGTGCATGGCCGTCGGGAACGAGTCGTTCGACGACTGGCCCATGTTCACGTGGTCGTTCGGGTGCACCGGGTGCTTGCTGCCGAGCTTGCCGCCCGAGTACTCGATCGCGCGGTTCGAGATCACCTCGTTCGTGTTCATGTTTGACTGCGTGCCCGAGCCCGTCTGGAAGACCACGAGCGGGAAGTGGTCGTCGAGCTTGCCCTCGATGACGTCGTCGGCCGCGCGGATGATCTGCTCCGCGATGCTGGAGTCCAGCTTGCCCTTCTGCACGTTGTACTTGGCCGCGCACTTCTTCACGACGCCGAACGCCTTGATCACCGGCAGCGGCATGCGCTCACGCGGACCGCCGATCGGGAAGTTCTCAAGCGAGCGCTGCGTCTGCGCGCCCCAGTACTTGGAGCTGTCCACCTCGATCTCGCCGATCGAGTCGGACTCGACGCGCACGGACGAACTGGCGAAGCGCGCATTCTTGAGCGCGGCGCTGGCGCGCAGCACGGCGGCGGAGGAGCGGGTCACGGACGAGAGCATCTTCGCTGGTCTTGGAATCTGCTGGAATGAAGAGCTCGTCAACGTGCGGCTCTCGCGTGAGCTTGGCGTTCGCGCAACCTTCGAGCGACATTCACATCGCGAATGTTGATTGAGCATTGAAGATCAGTTTTGAGAGGGTTTGTGGCACAATTGGGCCACGGCACGTTCCGCCTCGATACGCACGAGCGCGCGGAAGCGGCTCCGGTGCGCGTGTAGCGCGTCGTCGTGCGCCTTGAGGCTGCGCTGGTGGGCGAAGGCGGCGCCGCTACGCTCCAGCAACAGGACTTTCAGTGGTGCGACGTGGCACTTCGCTGCGTCTGTGCGCGAGGAGGATCTTGAGAATACGAGCAGCTCCAGCTGCACCAGCGAGAAGCTCTGCTGGAGCGTGGTGCACATCGTGGTCAGTAGCTCCTCACGGCTGTCAACTGTCAATGCATCAGTGCTGAAGCGACCTAGGAGCAGCACGCGCATGCTTGGGTGTGAGCCGACAGCGTTGACGACTGGTAGGATTCCTGAGAGCGTGAAGCGGTTGTTGGACTGGACGGCCGCATACACACGTGGCGTTAGTCTGGATGATGATGGGTATTTGAGATGCAATGCGTTTTCTCACGTACCAGATCCAGACGACAGAAGAGTCGACAGCGGTGTAGCATGTGCGCAAATACGTGCGCCGTCGCATCGCCAAACGCGTTGTTCTTGAGGTCGAGCTCCTGGATTTGCGCGCTCCAGGCGATGCCCGAGACGATGACCCCAACGTCGCGGTCGCTCAGCCCGCAGTTTGCGAGCGACAGGCTCTTGGTCGCGGCGTAGTTTGCAAAAGTGTGGTGCAAGAAACTTGCAGTGCGACTGGTGATCGGCTGCAGCAGTCCGTTCACTATTGTGAGGTGGATCGAGTTCGAGATCATGACGCACTGTAGTGTCTTGTTTGACCGCAAGAGCGCACCAAGCGCTCGCATGCCGACATCACCAATGCTGTTGTCCACGACCGCGAGTTTGTGAACACTGACGTTCGCGTGCAGACCCATAAAGATGCGTTTGGCGCCCTCGGCTGGCAGCGCGTTGCTCATGAACCGCAGATCCGTGACGGACCGAGTCTCACGAAGTGCGATCTGGATCAGGTCGGCGTCTGCAATCGAGAGGTCCACGTGGTCAAAGTGACACACTTGCACGTTGAGCGCCGAGTGTTGGATCTGGTTAATTCGGACTAGAACGTCGCCGCGCTGCTGTTTTTTGCTGTTCCTGCGCAGGTAGAACTCGATCTGCTTGTGCTGCTTGAGCGTCACGTCCTCGTTGCCTTCGAGGCGCAAGCCAACAATCGCGTCGTTGCCTTGCAACGCCTTAGTGATCTGCTGCATGTTGGTGTCGCAGAGTTGGTTTTCGCGAAAATCCAGGCGCACGGCTGGCGTTTGCACTGCCTGGATCAGCGCAGCAAGCCGCTCGGAGCTGTCGTCGTCGAACTGGTTGCACGAGAAGCTACGATAACATAGGGACACATCGTTAGTACTCGGCCACTGTGATGTGTAAGATGAAAAGACATCATCATGCAACGCACTTGAGCTCAGTGAGTACGCTCTTCTTGGCCGCAGGGTCCTTTGCTTGGAAGAACTCGATCCATGGCGCGAGGGACTCGTTCTTGAGTCCGCATTTCGCCAACGAGAGGCTCGTGAGCGTACTGTTCTTGGCAATCGACGCCGCGAGGCAACTCGCTCCATGCGCGCCGATGAGGTTGTTTGAGAGGTCCACGCGCGTGAGCGTCGCGTTCTGCTCGAGAAAGTCTGCGATCTGCACGACGAGGCTCGGCGTGAGCCCCGCGTTGCTCAGGTGGAGCGCAATGACGCTCCGATCAGCTTTGATGGATGTGAGGATCGTCGTGAGCGCCGCCGCGTCCAGCTTTTCATCGCAGCGACGCATGCTCTTAGTGCCGACCATTGTTGTTTCTGTTATAAGCTGCGAGCTGTTAATTGTGCTGAGTGGTGGCTCTTCAGGCAAGATGGCTACATTTCGGATCCTGCGATTGATGTGGTCCACACATTCAAACACCCTTTCAAAGAAGATCGAAGCTATGTTATGTCCAAAAGATCCGCGACGATGCGCATCAAACGCAGCTCTAATGCGCTGCTTCTTCGACTGCTGCTGCTCGCCATTGTCGCTGTAGTAGCCGCTACTGGTGGGGTTGATGGCATCGCAATGGCAGCGGCGGTGACTGCTACGACGACCGCGCAGCTCTGGGCCGCCGCCAACAGCCAGTGGCAGCAGCAGCATATGGACGAGACGCTGGCGCTGCTGCTGCAGATCGAGCGCGTGAATCCGCAGGATCCGATGCTGCCCATGGCGCTGGGCGCTGTCTACCAAAGCAAGGTATGCGTTCATTCATTGCGAGTCCGTGTGCCTAGTGTGCTAGATTATTCCATTGACTCATGCTTCCTATGACACTGTTCATCCGGCAGAACGATTTTGCGAAGGCGCTGCAGCTGTACCAGAGCGCGCTGCCCCACATGAGTCAGGACGCAGACTTGCACTCGAACATCGGACAGCTCTTCTACCAGCTCAAGGACATGTCGCGGTCGATCGAAAGCTACCGTCGCGCCATCGAGCTGGATGCCGCGATCCTCCCGCGCGTCGCACACATGCTGGCGCTTGCGTACCACTACAACGGCGAATACCAGCTCGCAGAGCAGCACTACGAGCTCATTGCACCGAAGAGCGCTGAGTGCTACTTCGACTTTGCGGTCACGCTTGAGCGGCTCGGCAAGGTACTGTGCAGTTTTGTAGCGGCAGAATGCACCTTGCTTAGCTGCCTCGTTCAGGCTCACAAACCCTAACGTTGTGTGGGTGTGCAGATTGAGCGAGCCAACCGCGAGTACAACCGCGCGCTTCAATTGAACAAACAGCTGCCGCAGGCTTGGCTCAACATCGCGGCGCTGCATCAGCAGTATGGCGAAGTGAATGAATCGATCCCCAGCTACCTGGTACGCGCTGTCCTGCATGATTGTTCAGTGATATGGTGTCTTTGGTAAGCAACGACTCACTGTAACTTGCTTGTTCAGAAAGTGCTCGAGCTCCCGCACACCTCCGCTCATTTGAAGCTCCTGGCAATGACGAACCTGGGCGTGGCGTACGAGGTCACGGAAGACATCGTCTCGGCACTCCTCTGGTTCAGCAAGGTGCTCCGGTTCATTGACGAAGGGGAGGGCGCGACGCTCAGTGAGGATGAGAAGCGATACTCGTACGTGCTCGTGCTGGTGCACATGGCACGATCCAAGATGACCGCGTGCGTGTGGGAAGAGAGCGAGAACAATTTCGACCACTTGCTGCAGCTGGTGCTGGACAAGGAGACGCTGAGAGGGAAACTATCGCCACTGCTGCCGTTCGACACGCTGATGCACCAGATGAGCCCCAAGACGCGCAAGCAGATCGCAATGGTCCACACGAACCAGTTTCGTCAGGCTCAAGTGATGAGTGGTAGCACTAAACCTGGTCGACTCGATATGCCTTCCCTTGTCACGAGTCCAATAAACTCAAGCCACGAAGGGGAAGTAAAAAGCAAGCAGCTCACGGTCGGGTACATCTCGTATGACTTCGCCGACCACCCGACGGCGCACTTGCTCAAGGGGCTCTTCGCCACAACCAACCGAGAGCGAACCAAAGTGATCGCGTTCGGCTACGGCAAGGACGACGGCAGCCAGATCCGCCGCGAGCTTAAGATGGCCGTCGACGTCTTTGAGGAGATTGCAAACCGCTCGATCGAGCAGAGCGTGGCGATCATTCAAAGCCACAAGGTGCACATTCTCATGGACGCACAGGTCCACACGCGCGGCAGCCGCATGGCGATCATCGCGAGGCGGCCGGCGCCTATTGTCGTCAACTACCTCGTGTACCCAGGCACCTCGGGGGCCGCGTTCGTGGATTATCTCATTACGGATCGCCACGTACTCCCCGCTGAGCTGGACGATGGCTTCACCGAGAAGTTCGTGTTCCTCCCGCACTCGTACCAGGTCAACGCGTACGCTCTGGACCAGCGTGAGCGCGCAAAGCTCTGGGAGAACAGACTTGAAGCTACTGAAGATAATGATGGCGATGACAGTGACGCGTTTGTCTTTGTGAACTTCAACAAGGTCGACAAGATCGAGTCGAGCGTGTTTGCAATGTGGATGGCGATCATGCACCGCGTGCCCAAGAGCGTGCTGCTGCTGCTGGATCCAGCGAAGAAAAAGGAAAGTGAGCGTGCCACGAGTCGCGAGATGAAGAACAACATTGTACGAGAGGCCGAGGCACAGGGCGTGCTGCGATCTCGGATCCGGTTCCTGCCAAGGTGAGTGAGAATGATCGGACTCTCAGGTTGTACTGTGCTGTATTCATGGTGCACTGCAACTTCCGTTGTGTGTGTTGAACTGGCTCAGGATACCGAAGGTCGACCACCTCAAGCGCCACAACGTCAACGGCCTCTTCCTCGACACGTTCATTGTGCGTTGTGATGAGGATCCTTACTGCCCAATTGTCTTTGCGCAGCTATCTCAGGCCACTCTCTTCTTTATGAACGCAGTATGGGGCACACTCGACCGCATCGGACGCGCTGTACGCTGGTCTACCGTTCCTCACGCTCGCTGGCGATTCCCACGCAAGGTGCGTGCTTGGCCTCAGCCATCTTATTCAAAGTGGCTACCGGTAGTGTTTCTGACGTCTGTCTCATTGACATGCATGATGCATCTACACAGCCGAGTGGGCATCTCGTTGCTGTCAAACCTCGACATGGACGAGCTGATCACGTTCAGCCGCAAGGAGTACGAAGACGTCGCAGGTGTGGTGCTGTTGTTGATGTACCCTCCTTTCCAGTCACTCATGTGCTTACGACATGCGTACGTGTGTTGTGTCTCGTAGTGTTCGTTGCAACGCATTCGGACTACCACACCGCACTCCAGCGCAAGCTCCGAGAAGACGCCCTGACTCAGCCGCTCTTCCAGACACATCAGTACACACAGGCGCTGGAAGCGAGTCAGCGTGTGATGTACGATCTCCACACTGCGGTCGTGCGCCCGTACCACATCGCAGTGGGCAAATGAATAGGCGCTTTATGAACATGCAAGCACTACTACTACGCAAATGTTATTCGTATATCCGGAGCGTTTCATGGAACATACAAATTGCAGCAGGCTCCCCACACACTCCGTTTCCTTATGCGCCAACTCACGGATGCGTCCGCCACCGCCTCCACTGCGTCACATTTCTGCGGACAGCTTCTGACGACAACAGACGCATATGAGGTCTCTCTCTGCTCATAGAGGATAGAGGAGCGTTGAGAGACGAACGGCGGCCTATATTCTAACCACTATACACATGCAGTCAATCGTATCGAAACAGGACACGAGCATACACACTCTCCTTGCTTGCATGGCTTGCATGAGCTCAGGCAGCACTCTCCCTCAGAAAGTCGAACTGCGATCGCCCGACAGTCCATCTGCCAGGAATGTTTGTCAAAAGAGCTCCTCACCACCCCATCGTCTCTCAGCCAGTCATTTTTCACGCGCTTCCAACTCGCTTCCCTGCGTATGTAAGCGAGGGTGGATGGTAAACAACTTGAAAAAGTATCAGTATACTTTCTCAAGTTGTTTACCAACTAAACCCACCATTCCGCCAACATAACCCAATGTGGGTTATATTGGCGGAATGGCGGGTTTTGCGCCTTTTCACGCGCTCTGATTGGCTAGAACTAAGATTGAGCGGTTGTAAAATCCTCTGTAAAATGATAATCCGATATTAAAGCCTATCAATCGGGTTACAAGGAATAATCAGTGTACCCATTTCGCGAGCAGCGCACTTGCGTGCAGGAACGAGAGCGTGAGCAGCGCTTCGTCGTCACTCTCAACCGCGTTCGCGTGCAGTTCGCTCAGGATTTCCGCGTACTGGTCGCTGTCACTGCGCTTGAGTGACGAGACGACGAGCTTCGCCATCATGCTGGTGGGAGCATCATCACTCAGTTAGTTAGGCTGTCAGGCACTGAGAGACCTCGCAATAAGTCTAATGACCCACTTACACTGCGACGCGGGTATCGCACGCCTCCATGAACGGCAGCAGCGCTTGCATGTCGCTGCCTCCTGTCTTGGCCATC
The DNA here is from genome assembly GCA_023334315.1 of Globisporangium alternatum. NCBI lineage: Eukaryota > Oomycota > Peronosporomycetes > Pythiales > Pythiaceae > Globisporangium > Globisporangium alternatum. Next base: position 24,137 of record JAASGT010000170.1, on the reverse strand, counting down.
GAAGGAGCGTTACTGCCGTTCAACATGTCATTGGTGAGGATCAAAGCGATGCTCGTCATCAGGTCGCCCACCAGTGGGGAGCTCACTGCAGTACCGCAGCACCGCTGTCGACAGTGTTGGCGCGGATGCGACTGTAGCTGCAGCACTGAAAGCACGTGAATAAAGAACTGTGGGAGGAACTCTTTGATAAGCGCTGCATCAAGCGCGATTCCGCCCTCCACAACGCGCGACGCGATCGAATCCGATCCTAAGCGCACGAAACTTTCGTTTTCGCCAGTCAGCACAGCGCATTGCTGGTCGTACTGCTGCTTCTGGTGGTCTCTGTACGAGACCTCGCACTTGCACACTTCGAGCACCAGCAGCATTAAATGAACGAGTACTCGCTGGTTGGTCTCGCGCTGCTGTATCACGACCCGCAGGCACATGTTGATCTCGCGCGCAATGCTAACGAGGTCGCTTGGGTTCTGCAAGTATCACGCACACAAGTCATCAGACAAATTGACCAACTCAGAGGAAGCAAGTAAAACGCAGCAGGACCTTTGCGCCGAGCTTGCGCTTGACAAAGACGCCCAGCGTCCTCGCGAATGACTCGCGATGCCCAACGGATGGCGATTTCGCGAGCTCCCAGAACTTGTTGCGCGCCGCGATGCGGATGCTGGCGTCTTCGTCAAAGCAACACGTCTCTTCAAGATCGTCTGCAGCGTCACTGCTCTGGTTGTGAGCTGCTGCTGGTGCCAGGTAGCTGCTGCTGCTCTCCAGGTCGTGCTCTGAGTCAGTGAAGATGACACTTTCACCCAGCGGATCGTCTTCTTCCTGAGCTATGCTGCTGTTTCCCCTCGGAGTTGCTGCTGATGACTCCAACGCACTACCACTTCCACCACTCATTCCGTAGGTCACGAGCTCAGCCAGCCAGCGCTCAGCCTGAAACTTGTCCTCCACACAACTCGAGCCCAGAAGCTGCGTCACTTTGGCCATCAAGGCGTCCGTCACGTTGTGCTTCTCCTGGTCGTGCAGCAGCTGCAGCGTGTTGCTCAGCGACGAGCTCTGTACAAAGTACTCGTCCACATGGATCTAACTCAAGATTAGAAAATGAGTCAGCTCACTGTCAAGGAAGGTCTCACTTAGGAGAACGAAAATATCTGATACCAAAGTGCGACGGGCTCACTTACCAGCAGCCGCAGCTGGTTCACAAAGTGCTGCACGAGCTTCTCAGGTAACTGGTGCATCACCTCAGGCGACAATGTTGACGCACAGAGCTTCTTCACGGTACGCGATGACGAGGAAGCAGTGAAGAGTCCAGGCGTAGACGCCAAGTGGACGGCGAGGTCCCAGTCCTGGAACAGGCGCCAGAGCTCCTCGTCATCTTTGTCATGACTGCAGCTGCTGCTGGTCTTGAGACGCTGCTGGTGGCACGTCACATCGAAGAAGACCATGAAGAGCAGGCGCCTCATGTATAGCGAGTGCGTGTTGTAATAGTGGAACAGCAGCGAGTCGAGGCCGCCAAAGTGCTCCAATGCCGTTGGTGGTAGCGCAATCCGAACGGGAGATTCGTGGACTTGCGCCTTGTTGCTGGGATCTGAAAATCTGACAACGTCCGCTTCTTGTGCGTACATGGTGACCACGAGCAGCTCAAGGATGTGGTTCTCCAAGTCGCCACCAGTTTTACCATTGGGCTTTGTTTGACGGGCTTCTTTGAGGAAGAAGCGCAAAATTTGCGGGTCGAACGCCCACAGGCGATCCGCTCGGTAGCGCCCTCCACTACCACCGCAATTGTGCTTTGCAAAGAGGAGCAGGCAGCCGACTGCCTGTGCGATCCACTGGTGGTCTCTGCTGCTGTTGGTGGTTGTGGAGCTCTTGCGCTTGGGCTCTTTCACGGAGGAGCTGGCGACAACGACCGCTTTGCTCAGCATCTCCACGAGCACGTGGAAGAGTCGCGTCTGCATTTGCTCTGCTTGTCTTTTCACAGCTTCTACTGGGGCGGTTGTGAGCACAATGACCGTGACGTTCACGCTCAGGTTGAGGAGCAACGTGAACGCGAGCTGACGAGACAGCGCGGATGGCCGCACGACCATCTCAAGCAACCACACGCGGACTTCTCCCAGTGGCAGTTGGTCCTGTTGGTCGGTCTTGTTGTTACTGCTAGTTGATGAGTATTTCGCGAGGGTGGCATGCGTGAGCGTCATGACCACCGCCTGCTGCAGCGCGTTTGCATACTCGCGCTCTTGGATGGAGAGCTCTTCTTCTGGTTCTTCTCCGTCGCTGCCGCTCGCGCCTCGATCGTACACCTCGTAGAGCTCGTTCATGAGTTCCTCGAGGTCCTGGAGCACCGGGATCTTGCAAGTTGAGCCAACTTCTTGCTCTTGTTCCTCGAGGTTGAAAGACTCGCGTTCTTTACTCATCAGTCTGTTGTTGATGATGTTCTGGTGCACAACGAGCTCAGTCTCTCGCACTTCATGGGCGAGCGCGTGCTTGGTCGTGACTGCCACCGTGGATCGACGCAGACGAGTTGTACTGGTGTCCTGAGAACCCAGGGATTGTGCCAAGACACAGAAAGCCTGGGTGAGCGCATCAGTATCTTGGTAGCGCACCCGCTGGAAGAGCTGCGCCAGTGCAGCGTCATCCGGCGGCACCGTCGCCCCTGCTCGTCGCGGCCGCGCGTGTTGCATGAGAACGAATGTTACTTCCAGTTGGCTATTGAACTCATAGCTCTGCAGCGTTTGAGGGCCGCAAGCAAGTAAGCGACGCTTCAGGGCGTCATCTCCAGGAACCACACTCGGCTATTCTTGACCGCGCTCTTGGGCGGCTGAAGACATGATTTTCGCATTTCATGCAGCAACAAAGACAAGCAAGCGCACGTGCTCAGTTGCTTGGGGTGCGCTGTCTCCATCCATCAAAGGGAAGCCACCGCTCTGCGCATGAGCGGCACGCGTCAATACGTCTGGTGCCAAATTCGAGCCGTCTGCTACCGGATCCCTTCGTTTCAACGAAAGTGGACGTGATGACGCGCGCGGATGACGACGATAGTGTAACGCAATGCATGCATGCATGCACAACCGAGCGGAAGGGGCGTTACCGCCAAATAGACTCAAACCCAGCACGCCTTCCGTCCCCTGTACTGTATCGTCATCGTTGGTCTCCTCAATTCTGGCGATAGTGTACCCATCTCCCCATTTCGCAAACAATAAACAACGCGATCGATCTTGAGAGGACGCAACGTTCCAGCATTTCTCCCTCCATCCATTATATCACCACGCGCGATGACTGCTCACCTGCTGCCCAATAATGTATCCACCTGACTTTTTAAGGATCTCGTTGTCGAGGCTTACACGATTTTCGAATGCACTAAAACGACTAAAATGACTGGTTGGGACGCATCGGCTTCGATTTGCGAAAGGCTCGTTTTGAAAAGACTGGCGCGTCTGATGCATTTGTCATCAAGCCCAAACTTTATTTGATTCAGAAAAGGAGTGAGGATGACGGACTTGTCTCTATGGCTGGCTGGCTGTGCGTTGAGCTATCGATCAGCTCAACCTCATGCGCAGAGTGTTAATAGTGGGAGAAAACAAAGTGCAAAACAAAGGGAAAGGCATGCCACGACATAATAATGAATGCTCCACGTCTTTAATTCACGCTGATTCGGGCTCATACATATGCAATTTGGACTCGCACGCAGTTAAGAACAGCCCACGCGCATTTGGAAAAGCTAAAAGAATCCGCGAGAGAATCGCCACTCAATCGTCGAGAAGCAGATTTACGTCATACAGCCGACTAGTGACTCTATTTAGTGGAGAAAACAGATCGCGCACGCCTCAGTCATCTTACGTCAAATCGACCAAAGATTAGCGTGCAAGATTGTAAGAGCTATTTAGTTGAATCGCTTCCCATTGTCAGAGATTTTGATACAGTGTTTCGTTGACGTTAACGCCGGGCGTAAACTCACTTCACCTTCATCTATCGAGCGATCCGCATCACTTGCTTTCGTTCCTCGCAACTTTCCTATTAATAACAACGCGTAAGCTGATGAGTAGAAGTAGCTCCCGGTTTGTTGATCTCGTATTAGGTGTGTTTATCATACTGTTTATTTCCCCTGTATATGGCTCTAGGTGGAGTATCAATCTATTGTAACTCGGACTGTTCAGGTGATTAGTTCCTCTGGATCGATTTCAATTTTCAGATGAACTCATGAGTTCGCGTTTGCGAAGGAAGCGTTCGGAATAGCCTGAACACGGCGAGCCGCTAGAGTACATGAAGTAGACCACGGCGATGCATGCGCACGTCTCCGCTAAAGAGTTTCAAGAGCTCGTCCGATGTTACATGGCTGCACATTTCGTCACTATAAATGTGGCCATTTGAACCACTCCCTCCAAGCGGTCCACAAATACAGTACGGTACAGTGCTGTATCGTACTTCGCTTCGAGCCATTTCAATTGTCGACGGAAGATCTTACCAGTGAGCTACAAGCAGTGCTTGCCGTTAAATTTTATAGTAATTGGACGGCACAAATCTGAAATATGTGTGAGTTATGTGCTTTTCACGACTGTGTACAGTGAATAATATAAAGTGGGACCAATCACCATTTTCAGCCAATCAGCGCGTGCGCTTGATCAGCTCATCCCCATTAAATCGACTTGCGTCAGTCGAAATGGGGAGAAGAGCAACTGACTTGCTTACACCTCTTTTATCACATGCATCTGCTTACATGAGCATATTATCCCACACATGAAGGTATCTCCAAAGACATAATTCTTTTTCTACCTGTTCTGAAAAGGATCAATCAGAAAATAAGCAGGTCAGTAGCTTACTTATCCTTGCGCACCTTCGATCCTCCGCCTTTGATTTCTCCCTAATGTTCTTCTTTTTCGCCACCACATTGTCGTGATACATATCCAACGCGCTTGTGCCAAATCAAGATCCACCCAAAGGTGTGCGCTTCCTTTGGTTACCGCACGTGCATTCCGCACGCACATTCCGCAATTTCCCTTGCCTCCGCACGCACGCACACGTCCTGTCCTGATCGATATCAAAATGGTGTTCTGCGAGGTGGACGACGCGCTCGCGCTCGGCATGCGCGCGAGTCTGCTGCTGAGCGATGAGGACCTGGAGGAGCACGCGCTCGAGCCCTCAGCTGTGGACCGACTCATGGAGGGTGAGTGCCTCGTGGGCCAGCTGGGCGAACACCCGCGCAAGAAGCGCCGCGTGGGTGGCAGCACGGACGCCTGCGATCCGGATATGAGCAACGGCTGGGGCTGCGATGAGCCAGAGGCGGAGATCGAGTGTGAAGATGGCGATGATGATGACGGCGAGAGCGTCCACACGATCTGCGAGGACGACTTCCGCGACTGCGGCGACGACGACGAGGACGGCGAGGGCGATGGCGACGACGGCGCGGACGCGCTCATCGCCGAGCTGGGCGACGGCACGTGGCACGTGGACGACGACGAGAACGATGAGGTGGCGGCCGCGCTCAAGGCCGTGAACAGCCAGGAGAAGCGCATGCTGCGCGCCGACTCATGCTGCAGCACATTTTCGATGAACAGCAACGGTAATGCGCGCGACGCGAGTGTCGACTCCGGTACCAATACCCTTAACAGCAGCAGCACGGACGGCGTAGACATGGTGTGCAAGTGCAGTCGCCTCGCAGACGGCGAGCCGTTCCTAAACCACAACGCCGCGAAGGAGTACCTGGATCTCCACGTGCGGTTCGCAATCAACGTGCGCGTGGCGGAGGTGGGCATGGTGGACAACCACACGCAGTTCCGACTGCGCGTCGAGGACGTCGAGACGAAGCGCTCGTGGGACGTCAGGAAGAGCTCGGGCGAGATGATCGAGTTCTACCGTCAGATCAAGAAGCTCAGCACGGAAGATGCGCCGGTGAAGAAAGATCTCTGGGGTTCGTTCCGAGCGCTGCGGCGGTTCCACCTGCCAAAGAAGTTTTTCCACTTCCGCGGCGCGCTGCAGCAACAGCGGAAAGCGGTGTTCGACTCGTTTTTGCGCCAGACGGCGGCACTAGTCTCTCCTGCACCGCTGGGTCCGCGCCGCCGTCGTGCGGTTCTATTGCTGCAGGAGTTCTGCGGCGTGCATCGCCACTGTGGAGTGCCCGACCGCAGTCTGTGCAGCTGCTTCCAGTTCAAGAAACAGATGAATGCGGTCCAGATGGTGAACGAGATCTTTACGAGCCCAGGCCACAAGGTGTTCCAGGAGTGCGAGACCTTCGTGACCGCACTCACACGCAGCAGCCACGACACGCGCCACAGCAAGCTCGCACCCCGCAAGGCGCGTGCGATCCTCAAGGCGATTGCGCACAAGATGACGGAGCTCAAGAAGATGATGTTCGACGATGAGCTCCTGAGGAAGCAGCTGGTCGCGGCGCGCAGCGAGCGCAGCGAAGACGATCACGAGGAGTTCGTTGAGGAGGTGCGTCACGCCGTGTGCTCGTACATTGAGAAGCACGTGATGATCCCGCTCGAGGACCACGTGTACGAATCGCTGCACACGGTGTGCCCCGATGAGGACGAGCTGCGGCTCAAGAACAAGCTGCGGGTGATGCAGACGAAGTGCCAGGGCTACTACGGTATCCCGGTGCATATGGTCTCGCCGAACGACTGGGAGGACGCGCGCCGCGAGCTGCGCCGCATCGACGAGTACTCGCTGCCGCTCGACAAGCTCAAGTGCATCGTGCGCTCCGCGAGCGCGGTCTTCCGGTCGTGCATCATGGCCGCCGCGTCGTCGAGCAGCCTCACGTCCGTGGACCAGTTCGGGCCAACGATCACGACCGACGAGTTCATCGCGATCAACCTGTTCGTAGTCGTGAACAGCAACATGTCGACCCTGCTCGCCACGAAGGAGCTGTTGCGGCTCATGTGCGACTACCACGACGCGACGGGCGAGATCGGGTACTACCTCACGAACTTTGAAGCCGCGATCGACCTCATCGAGCGCCACCACAACCCGATGCGACCGATGTTCGAGATCTAAAGCGCGTGCTTTGTGTGCTTGTGTGCGTCATGCATCGTTGTCTGTTGCGTGTGTGTGATAGTGTGTTTCCTGTTGTACCATTAGAGAGAAATTGTTTATTAATGCCCATGTTTTTGTAGAGAGGCGCCGTTCTGTAGCAAAACGAGCCAGCCACCTAGTTAAGAGAAGAAGGAAGAATACAAACGCCACATTCACAAGCACGCCTGCCTACCTTCCCTGGCCCCCGACCTTATGCTCTGCTTATCGTAGGCGTGACCGAGCCTCCCCTTCAGATCCATGGCAGCGTCGACACGATCAAGCGCGCCGCTCGGCGTGCTATCGGAAGACGACGAAGATCGCTGCGACGAAGACGTGAAGGAGCTCACGGCCACGCAGAACCGCGTCACGATTGTAAGTTTTTGCCCCTATCTGAGTGACAGCAGACACATGACTAACCTGTTTTTCTTGTCGTGGCCAAGCGAAGAGGCTGCGGCGAGGCGGTGACGACACCAGCTGGATCACCGAGCTCGTTTGTCTCCTCTTCAACGCGCAGGGCGAGGTGCTGCAGATCGCGCGCGGCGCCCCCAGTGTCAATGTCGCCCACTCCAGTCATTCTACTCATACAGACAGCGGCGGTAGTGGTGGAGATTTCTTTGGCGAGGACGGGAACCTGGTCGTGCGGCGCCAAAGGGCGAAGGACGCCGTGGAAAAGGAGTTTCTGGCGTTCTCATTATCGCAACTGCATCCGTTCGTCGAAGTCGTAGGCTGCCTCGTGACGTACGCGGAGGACGAGATTGCCAAGAACCCGCGGTTGAACGAGTTCCTCTGGTCCTGTGACCTGTGCGCCAATGACGCGGAGGAAGAGAGTAAGTATTTAGGGGAGAAGCCACTGCGCGCCTTCGAGTACTATCACGACCCGAAGGCGAAGGCCAAAAGCGGCAGGCGGACGAGCGAGTTAGGCTCAAGCTCCGCCACCACCACACCAACTGCTGCTCTATCATCATCATCACAATCGCCAAACTACGTCGTGATGTGCAAGTTCTACCGCAACCACAAGAACCGCAACGAGTGGTTCTTCCACGCGATCGGCGAGCCCGGGTTCGTGCGCAGCTCCATCACGCCCGCGCTGACCGAGGCCATGCAGGTATTTCTGCTCGACATCATCCCAGAGATCGAGATCCCGAACCGCAACGCACTCACGAGCGTGCTTGCGATCTGCGCGGCGCTGAGCTTTGACGAGTTCCTGGGCATCGAGAAGCACTTTCCCGACAAAGGCATTGGGAAAGACGACTTTGCGCGAATCATCCTGTTTGCCGTCATGCAGGCACGACCCGAGCTCCAGCGCGTTGGCCGCGCCTCAGCGCTTGTGGCGTTGCTCTTCGAGATGTTTGAGCAGATCGACATCAACGGCGACGCGGTGGTCGACTGGGAGGAGTTCACGACCTTCTGCATGTCGCTGGGGCTCATCGCCACAAGCGATCAGGACCTGGGCGGCGCCGGGCTGCACGCGACGTCCTACCGACAAGAACACGTCGGTGGCGCCAAGGCACGGTATGTTGGTCAGGATGAGAGAGAGAGCAGATTCCGTTGGAATCTGCTGACTGTGTCTGTGTGTGATTCCACTTTCTCGTAGGATGTTTCCGTACCAGATCAGCAAGATCAAGTCGTTCCCTCAGCTCAAGCGGATCGCTGTCGTGGAGAATAAGTCGGCCGTCGTGCTGGTACGAAGCCTGCCAGCCATTCATTCTTGAGCCAGATCCACATTGTTCAGCTGACTTCAACACTGTTATATGAGCAGATGTACGACTGCGACCTCGTGCTGCATCACGAGATGAACGCTGTGGAGAAGCTGCTCGGGAAAGACAGCGATCCGGCGATCCTGGACGTCGACCACATTTCTTCGCGCAATCTGCTGGCGATCTCGAGCTCCGACCACTCGATCACGCTCTGGTCGATCGTGAACCCAACCACGGGCGCCTACGTCTTCTCGAGCAAGATCATTAACCGGTACCCGGTGGTGTTCCTCAAGTGGTGCTCGCCGCTCAAGCGCCTCCTCGCGTCCTGCGCCGAGTACGCGCAGCTCTGGGACATCGACTCACAGCGCGTCGACGCGCGGTTGAGCCACCACAAGGACCGGATCTCCGACTACGTCGAGCTGGGCAACTCGGACTTGTTCGCCACGTGCTCGTTCGACCACAGCATCGCGGTGTGGGAGGCGGCGACCCAGAAAGTGGCGTTCACACTTGAGGGTCACATCCAGGGCGTACTGACGATGGACTACGCACAAAACACGCTCCTCAGCTCCGGGTTCGAGTACCAGGCATACTGCTGGAGCATCCCACTGCGCTCGCTCCTCGTCACGCTTGGCGGACACCAGCACCGCCTCATCGGCGCCAAGTTCGTCTCGAATCGCGCCAACTCGGGCACTGTGATTGCTGTCACGGGCGACGAAGGCGGCCACTTCAAGCTCTGGAACGTCTCGCGCTGCGTGAAAGGCAGCACGTCGGACCTTGCGCACGTGCTGCAGAGCTTCGAGCTCCAGACCCCGAGCGCGTGCCGTTTCCGGGCGTTCGCGTGTGGCATTGGCAGCGCTGGGGCGAACTCTGGGAATGGCAGTGGGTCATCGTCATCAAATAGCGACGCTCGAAAGCCCAGGAACACGGAGAACGAGCTTGCGGACATCATTGTGGGCAACCTGGAGCTCTATCGCTTCCGAGCGGTCACGCAGGCTGAGGAGTCCGCGCCGCCGAGACACGTGGTGTACAACACGGTCGCCAACACGTTCGTGGGCTCCGTGGATGGCTGCATCACGGTCTGGAACGCCAACTCGGGCGCGAAAGTGGAGGAGCCGATCCACATCCGCGACGCCGAGGTCTGCGGCATCGTCTTCGACGTCCCACGCGAGCGCAAGCTCTTCATCGCGACGAGCGTGCGTGCTTTGCTATTGAAGTATCTGTGCTTGTGTGTTGGGATAGTGAGCTAACGCTTTATCTTTGTTTGTCTTGGATGGTATGCAGGATGGATGTATTCGACTCTACAACCCGATCACGGGCATGCTCATGACTGTACGTGGCGTCACGCAAAGCCACGTTCTAGTTCTGTATGCCGCTCATTCTAAACTCACTCAATCTCTAATGCTATTGTTGTCTGACAGAAATCGCAAATCCACGACGGGATCATCTCATCGTTGCTCTTCTGCCAACGCACCTGTGTAAGCTATTGACCCTCGAGTCCATGGTTCTTTTTCTCCAGTCATTCACTAATCCTTATAACAATGTCTTCCCCCTGTTAGTGCCTCATCTCGACCGGGTACGACCGCAACATCTGTGTTTCCCACTCAACTGAGGGGAAAACGGACGTCGAAGTGCTGCGCACGGTCGAGAACGCGCACGACTCGTGCATCACGGCCTGCGCCTTCTCGGCGGAGCTTGACCTCGTGGTCACGGGCGACGACGCGGGGTTCGTGCACGTGTACGATTTCCAGAAACTCTACTTGCTCTTCCGCTGCGAGAGCCATCGCCACGAGATCCGCGCGCTGCACTTCCACGCACAGGCGCCGCTGCTCATCTCCGGTGACTCGAACGGTATCGTGTACATCTGGCAGACCACGGGCGTGATTTACACTGCTTCTCCGTTGATGCGGCTCGCGCTGCATGACTCGGGCGCGTCAGTAGCACCGCCATCAGCTGGGATGCCACGGACTCCGCCACACTCTTCATCATCTGCGCACTCGAAACACCACCAGCAGCATCACCAGTTGGCGAATGCGCCGCCGGTCACGTCGATCTGCTCTACTTTGGAGAGCTTGCAGACGCAGCCGTCGATTCTCGTTGCGTGCGAGAATGGCGAGGTCTTCGTGTGGGACTTTCGGGTTGTGGTCAGCGTCGCGCGCAAGAGAGCGATCGCAGCCACCCACTTCGAATTCCAGTCATCATCGCGTGACGGAGTAACAGATTTATTAGCTCAGGGTTTTCACCAAGAAGCGTACAACCCACTGCTGCGGGTCGCGCACAAGCAGAGCGTTTTAAAACTGCGGCCTGAAGACCGCAATGGCGTCAAGAACGAGCTCTCAGGTGGTACTCACAACGGCAGCAGTGCTCTGAAGACCGTCAGCGAGCAACACGCACATCAGGGCCACCACCACCACTCGGGCGTCGTGATGTGCGCGTCAACCTTTTCGTGGACCGCGCACGATGAGACCGTGCTCGCGATCAAGTGCGTGCCTCCTGACCCAGGCGTGGTGTTCACGTCCTCTCAAGATGGCCGAATCAAGGTCTGGGACGCCGCTCACGAGTGCGTCGGCACGATCTCGACTCTGGATGCATCGTCCTCGTCATCGTCTCAGAAGTCTGGAACCGTGAAGAATGGTGTGACCGGGAACGGAAGCAGCATGACATCGCAGGCCAAGAACAGCAATAGTTCGTCGCAAAGCTCATCTTCTTCGGCGTGGAAGTTCACGCACCACCTCAGCTCCGACGCGAGCCATCGACACACGCAGATCGCAACTGAAGTGATCCACAAGTTCAAGCGCCGGAAGCTCAAGGCGCAGAGAAAACAGCAGCAACAGACTCGCACGAGGGATCGCAATAAACGTGACAGTGACTTGAATGATTTCGGAGGGACGGACGTGGGAGTCGAAGATGCCCCTTCCCTCGTCAAGAGGGCGAATTCCCCATCAAAAGGGCTGAAGAAGGGGAAGCCAGCAGACATCGAAGCGATCCTCGCCGCCCAACTGCCGTTCTCACGTGAGCACTCTGACGATTTTAGCAATTCTCGACAATTTCTGACTAACATACAACGTGATTGTCCTCTTCATGTAGCCGATTCGCTTCGATCTGGCGTCCAGCAAGGTCTGTTTGGCCCCAACGAGTCGCGTCAGCTGAAGGAACTCTCGCACAACGCGGCGCTGATGGCGTCCTTTGCAAAGAAGAACGCGCTGGAGCCGCTGCTTTCGGCCGACGAACTCGTGAGGAAATCGCCAACGAAGAAGCGAAGCACTGCTGCTGGCAGTCTGAGTGAGAAGGAGTGCAGGGAGCTGGTGATGATGCGTACGATGACCAACTTTCCGCTCGAGATGCAGCGGCGCGCGGCCATGCGGTGCAGCAACAACGTGGCGATGCAGGCGCTCGACATTGCGCCGTCGGCGTTTTTGCGTGAGAAGCTCGCGAGTCCCGAGTCGGAGCTGCTGCTGCTGCGCGGACCAAAGTCGACGCCGAAGCGCAAGGCGAAGCTGCGCATGGACGCGAGTGTCGTCGTGATGCGGAACGTATCGCTACCGAAACTGCACGACCCGCCATCGACACCACTGGCAAACGCTGCTAGTGAGAGTGATAACGAAGTTGTCAATCGGGAGACAAAGAGCCTGAGTGCCTGTTCCTCAGCACCTGTGCTTCTCGGCAGCAGCAACACCAACTTGCAGTCGAGTGTAACGCACGCCTCTGCCAATAGCAGTGTCACTGAAGCTCCAGGAGCTGCTGCTGGGTCAACTGCTATTGCTCTCGACCACGACGAGCTCAAGCGAATCAACATCGAGCGCAAGCTCAAGCTGTACGAAGACATCATCGCCACGTCCGACTCGGAGACCGGTACGGGCAGCAACTGCGTTGCCAAACGGCACTCTCAGCCGTACGTGCCCGTGTGGAAGAGCAGCTCCGGAGCAACCTCATCATCATCATCATCACCGGCTCACACACCTAGCAAGGCGCCTCCATTGAAGCGACAGTTAACGCAGACTGGGCTCGTATCGAGCAGTAGCAACGCGGGCTTTGCGCACAACCCCTTTGGTCCGTTCTACACGGCGAAGCAGGTGATCGAATTCGGGAGCATCCTCACGCGCTTCGATGAGGACTTCTCGGGGGACATCGACCAGCACGAGTGGGTGAGCATGCTGCAGAGCTTCCGGCCGCTCTTCGGGCAGACGGACCAGGAGGCGACCGAGCAGCTCTTCCGCGCGCTCGATCGCGATGACAGCGGCCGCATCAGCCTCAAGGAGATCCTGCCGGCCATGTTCAACAAGGCCACGCCCGAGCAGCTCACCAAGATGAAGGCGTTCATCCGCACGCACACGGAGGCCGGCACCAAGAAGAAGCCATCGCCGCTGGTGAAGGACTAAGGATGGAGAACGCTTGTCAAAGCGGTTGCTACTATTGAAGCAGCGAGGCTGCCTGGTTGGCGTCAGCTGTTAAGTCTACACTTTCTATTGTATTCACCCTTCTCTCACACTCTCTGTCCTCCTTCAGCCATTTCCATTAGGACGACGACGCGCCGGTGGTCGCGGCGATGCAGTCCGGGGACTCGGCGATGAGCTTGCCCATGGGCACGCGGTGGAGCACGCCGCGCTCATCGTGCACGAGCACCACAAGCTCTTGGAAGTCGTACTCGTAGAAGAACGCGCGCACGCGGGCGAAGGGCGCGTGCAAAATGCCGAACTGGTCCACCTGCACGACAAACACGGGCGACGCCTTCACGTTCTTGGTCTCTGTGACCACGAGCTCGTCGGTTTCGTCATCGAAGCGTAGACGCGGGGCCTCGAGCCCCTTGGCGTCGATGAACGGAATGAGTTTGGAGAGTGGGTCGAGCGAGCTGCCGTACTCGAGCGTCTTGTGCTGCCACGTCACGCGGATGTCGCCGTCCGAGAAGAGCGCCGCGGCGGCATAGCGGACAGGAAAGAGGTCGTCGCGCGTGTCATAGACCGTGGCCTCGAAGGCCGCAAGGTACACGGCGCGCTCGACCTTGGACATGCGCTGCAGCTGCAGCTGCACGAACGCCGGGTACTTAGCGTCATTGCCACCACTTACTTGAGTGACCGGTGTCACTGGCGACGCGGCGGTGGCGGCTTGCACGGCGTCTTCACAGAAAGTGTGAGCGAACGACAGGATGTCGTTCTTGGCTACGCGGTCGTAGATGAGCGGGAACGGGTAGAGCTCCTCGAGCGTCGTGGTGCACGGCTGGCACTTGGCCGCGCGCATGAGGAAGGGCGTCTGGCGCGTGAAGAGCGGGCTTGAGCTCAAAAACTCGCGGCAGAGCGTGCCGGGCGTGAGGCACACGTCGGCGTCCGAGACGATGTACACCTTGCGCACGAAGGCCACGGGCAGCAGTTGCAGCTGGCAGATCGCCGAGCGCTCGGCGCACAGGGCGCCGCCGATGTTGGAGCACTCGCAGTTGGCGCCCACGACGTGCTTGCAGTTGCCCTCGAGGTCCTCGTACGCGAAGAGCGCCAGCACGCGGAAGCTCGAGAGTAGCGGCAGCTTCATCTCGTGGTCGCGGAGGTGCTCCAGCAGCGTGAAGTACTCCTCGTCTTCGGGTGTCAGCTCGGCCGCGCGCATCGTTGCTGGTGTGTGGAGGGTGCTCTGGGGGGCTTGGGGGGCGAGTGCGCGCGAGCGAGCACTTTGGGAAGTGAGCAGCTCGCGCACAGCGGCGGCATCACAAGAGACGTCGTCGGGATGAGTGGCGCTGCTGGTGAATGCGAATCGTGAATGCCATCAGCGTCGACGGCTCTCTGTCCCCTTCAATCAGCCGGCGAAGATTGGGAAATTTATAACCCTCTCTGTTTTGTCATCACACATTTGATACTGAATTAATGTTCATTTTACCTCTATAATGTAATAAATTATAATGTAGGTGATATGAAGGGCAGAACTTTTGCAGACGAAAAACGAGTTGTCAAGCACAGAGAAACGGAGACAAGCGTGCGCAAAACTTCAACACGCGCATTGGACGACCAGCTCGTCATGCTAGCAGCATTGCCTGTATGCCATGGTAGCCGCATCATCCATGAAGTGTCTCTCAATACGCTCACCTGCTGTGCTTCCTGTTGGGGTGAGGGCCAAGGGACCCAGCCGCGCGAGATGGGCTTGTTGCGTGACGCATGACGCGCGCTCTGTCTCGCCAATGGCCATCTCCATCCGTGATGCATCGTCTTTAAAGCGCTCTTCGTGTGTTCATATTGCGATTCTCTATCTACTCACTACTCGCTCGCTCTCTCTATCAAATGCGCATTAGTACGCCCACTGGCTCGTGAGCAGCAGCAGCGGCGTGAACGAGAGCCAGAAGAGCACGTCGAGCTTGCCCCACGTGGTGACCTGGTAGAGCTTGGCCGTGCCCTGGCGCGGCGACAACGCGTGGCGCCGCTGGCGCGTGAAGAAGCACGCCATCCAGACGCCGAACATGCAGAGGAACGCCACGATGGGCAGCGCCACGAGTTGCGGCGGCGCATCGCTAAAGAGCACGCCGTTGGCCGAGAATTTCACCCACACGAGCACCTCGAAGACCGCGATGGAGAGGATCATCCAGGCGTTCTGGCCCAGACGCATGGCCTCGGGGTTCGACAGAAACTCGTAGTACTCAGCAGCACCGGGGATGCCGATGAGGAACATGAGCGAGAGGCGGTAAGCGTTGAAGTTGCTCTCCTTGGGGATACTGAGCGTGTTGAGCAGGAAGAACGCGTTGAGCTCCACGAGCAGGCAGACGAAGAGCGCAAACACGATTTGCGCAAAGCGCTTGAAGCTCGAGAAGACCTCCCAATGGTACTGACTCCAGCTGATGGGCGTGAACTGACTGAGCACGAGCAGCATGTAGCCCATTTTCTTCTCCTTCTTGCCCGACCAGTCGTACTCCTTCGTCTCAAAGTACCAGAGCGTGAGGCGCCCCAGGAACATGCCCAGCAGGTTGGCGCCCAAAAGGTCCATGAAGAGCGAGTCCCACCTACAAGCAACACAAGATCAACAGGTCAGCACAACGAGCAGCTCCGCTTCGCTATCGGACAGCCAGTCATTCTTTGAGGCTTACCAGCACTCCTGGAAGTCCGGGATAACGAACTGGAAGGCGAGCTCGAGGAACTCGAAGGCGATGCTGAGCACCCAGCAGAAGCGCCAGTCGCGGAACATGCACATCTTGCCCCACCAGCCCGTCACGTGCGCCAGGAACCAGATGCTCGAGACGCCGCGGTAGATCGTCTACAAGAGCACAAGAAGATCCACAAGAGTCAGGCATTGGAACGACCATAATGACGCCAGTGCGATAGACGTACATTCGCGTTGATGTCGCACTCGAGCTTGGTGCCCGCGGGCGACTTCTTGAGGCTGCCGACCTCGGGAAAGAGAAACTGCATCGAGAGGATCGCGCCCGTGCGGTTCTGCACCGACATGGCCGCGAGTAGCAGCAGGTACACGACCGAGCAACCGTGCACGACGCGCCAGAGGCCCGGGTGCGGACGAACCTGGTGTTATTCGCACATGGGTTGAAACAATTCGCGTCAGAGCGGAGCGCACACAAGAGGGATTCGTGCAGCTAGCTATGCCGTATTCGTTACGCACCATGAATCCGTCGCGCGCCTGCAAGAAGCAGTAGACGAGAAAGATGAGCACGCCCGCTGAGAGCCCATTACGCACGTTCTCCGTCACGTCCTGTCTCATTCATTCGACGCCAGCAGCAGTAACAACACAGTCAGCATACACACACACGAGCCAATAACAACAGCAGCGCCTCTGTCTGACGCACCTGCGAGTCGTGTGTGAACGAGAAGTAGGAGACGGCCGTGACGACAGTCGCGAGCACGGCGATCTGGCGCGGCTGCTCGCGGAAGAGCAGCATGTTCTCCAGGTCGCTGCCTTTCGCGGCGCGGAACATGTTGTCGAACGAGTAGTTGTCCGGCCGCGGACTCAGTCCAGGGACCAACACGTGAGGCTTTGAGGTCGACGGCGGTCCGCTTCCATCAGCAGCGATGGTGGTGTCGTCGTCGTCGTCGCTATTGTTAGCACCTGTGGAGGATGACGTGAATCTGTCGCCGCGGCCCCCATTCGTGGCAGCGAGTGAATCGGTGCGCAGCTCCGGAAGCCCCTGGCTGTCGCCTGGCGCGCGGCGTTGGCGCAGCTGGTAGCGGTGCGCGGGGGCGTCTGCGCTTGTGTTGCTCGGCGCCATCTCGTCTTGAGCTGCTGCTGACTGGCGAGCTCCGTTCGTGTCTCGGTGCCTGTGTTGATGGGAAATGAAAATGTGCGACTCGTCGTCTGCTGACATCCCGCAAGTGTAGGTGGGAATGTAGGCTTGTTGTTTGTATGCGGGATTCGATTATTTAATTTCATTTGCGTTACCACACTAAAAAACTGGAACCACAAGCACGGTCCAAAATGAAGTGCGCACCTCAATTTGGGGCAATACCTTTTCTTTCGACCTTTCACCCGTGCGATATCATTAAATACAGTGGTTATAAGGAGGCTCTTGTTTGTTTTAAAGAGCACATATGTGCGGATTTTCATACAAAATTCATGTCAAACCGCTTTTTGGAGTCGATTGATAACCTTTAAATTGTATTTATGGAGGTTGGCGGCATTTTATATCTTGCGTTTCTTATAATAAATAATTAATCCCTTTATAACAAATAAACATTTTAATAATACATAAATGTCTATATTGCGATATGGAGGTCAACCACCTCTTAAAAAGGTGGCTCGTCTGCGACTTTCTTCCGTCTTTTCGTATGGAAGAACAAGACTTTTCCTGAAAACCAACCTCCAATTCGACATGGATTTCGAATATGCATCAACGCGAAAGCGCCACAGAGCTTTAGACGTGACAGAGTTTTTCCGTTCTCCCGAGTAGCGGTAGTCCGTGGTGATGGCCGCGGCTTGGAGCTTCTCTCGTGACTGGTTGTTCAGAGCTGGCCTTCATATATCCACAATGACAATATCCAATTTAACATTATCATTGATGCACAACAACGATATTGAGGATTACCTTGCAAGGGATATCGTTGTTGTGCATATCAATATTTGAAAGATCACACAATAAGAGATCTTGTGACTAATAGGTTTCACAGAATGAGTACTTTTATATGCTGATTCTGGTATTCATAAAACAAACGCTTTTCAGTTTACTCATTTAATTTGTGATTATCTGTCTTTAAGATTTTGACTAATAATCGTCAATGTCGTTAATTAGACAAAGAGAACTTGCTGTAACTAGTAGCACAATCGCAATTTTGATGCAAAAGCACTATGTTTGGGTTGTATATTTCTTGTTTTAGTGAAAAATATAGCTCAAAACCTTCCATACTGAGAGCAAGATGTCTTGAAAAACTTATTATTATTACAGCTTCTACCAATCAAGACGATGAGGACTGTTGACGATGAGTACAGAGACGGTGGATGGTAATAACCTGCTGCATTTGAGATATAGTCATGTAGGAATGGATGTGCTGACGTAGTGTCTCTCTTCTTAACAGTCGTCTTGGCTTTGCTTGTCTGGGATATGACTGCAAGAGAAGGTTGCCTCCCATGTTCACCTAAACTTCAAAAAGTGAAGCCATGTCGGGACGTCCGACGTGGTTAGCCCCGTGGGTGCTGGGGTTAATTCAATCCTATTTTTAAGGAAAATAGTTATATCGGTGGAATCGCGGGGTTGGCAAACATCTTGAAGTTTAAGTATATTTTTTCAAGTTGTTTACCAACCATCCTCTATGTGTCGCTGTGTGTCTCGCTATATGGCGCACTATATACACTGACCTACAATGCCTCTACTCTATCTTATAGGCTCAGAGCGTGTTCGCGTCGACGAAGGTGCTTACAGAGGCCACTGCAGGCTGCGCATTCCCACGCGCATTTTCTGTTTTATGATTGTGAGCTTTTCACTTTTCGTTGTAAAGTTGAAAATGGCCCCAAACAAAATGGTACAGTGTACCTATTTAGTTATGTGTGATACCATCAAAACGGTACAGTGTACTAAATATGTAACGCCAGCAAATGTCCTATTTTGTCCAATCACCAAAAAGCGTTTCGGTTTTGGGTTGTATGTCTCTTTTTTGGGGTTAAAAATATACAATTTGTCTGCTTCCATACTGAGAGCAAGACGTTTTGAACATCTCGTTTACAGCCAATCAGATTGGCTGAAAACACACCCAAGATTGAAATAATTTAGTCCCAAGGCGGGTTAAACAAGTGCGTGGCTCTTGTTTAACCCGTCTTAATCGACCAAAATGCGATGTCGCTTTTACTGAGCAAGACCACACAGATCAACAGCCCACGACGCTCGAAATGCGCAAGGAACAGAAGCTCGTCATCGGCTTCGTCGCTACGCTCGCTGGCGTCGCCGGTGCGTTTCTCGATTCCTATTGCATGGCGTGCATTGTATGCAGCGGCAGCTGCTGCCTATGTCGTCATACTCTTGATGCACGTACTCGTTCCTGGAGATGCGCTGACACGCTCATTGTTTCGTGTGTGAACCTCGTTGCTTTGCTCTTGTCTTGTTCAGGCGCGCTGCACGTGTACTTGCCGTTCTACAGCACGCTCGGCATGCAGGCGCAGGAGCGCGCGGGGCGACTCGCACAGAGCGGTGAGAACGAGAAGGCGAAGCGCTCGGCGTCCATGTGGAAGAACATGGACAAGAAGGCCAAGACCGACGAGAAAGAGCGAACGGAGTAAGCGAGTGCCAGTATAAACGCAACCTGAATAGTATCATCCATACAACATTGCTGCTACTTCTTCTTCATGGAGCGCACTTTGGCCGAGACGCGCTTTGAGAGCGTCTTGAGCTCGTTGCTGGTTGAGTAGCGGCCCGACCCTTGCTGCACCATGGACACGCGCAGCACACCTTGGTACCGCAAGAGACGCCCGACCGACGAGACGCAGATCGTCGCGGCCGAGCACACCTTCTTGCCAAAGTGGGACGCCGAGCCGTTGAGGCCGAGGAAGAAGAAGGGCGAGTAGACGTCTGGCGACACGCGCGTCGTCTCGCGGGAGAAGAAGTAGCTGAGCCATGAGAGCAGCGGCAGGTGGTGCTCGTCCTGTTGAGTGCAAGCAGGCATGAAACGAGTAAGTTTGCTTCGCAAGAACAGTTCAGTACTGTAGCAGAGCTAGCAAGCCACCGCACTCTCTCGACGGTCTGCCACAGGTTCTGTATCTCCTTGATGACCGCGACGAGGTCCCACGTCATCGTGTGCTTGGACGGCAGAATCACGTCCTGCACGATGTGGTCGCCAAAGTAGCAGATGCGCTAGGAAAAACAACACACGATACAGGCAGCTAGGTCGCTTAGCATGCCTTCCACCACTTGGGTGAGCAACTGGCAAATGAGCAGCACGCACCTGCTTTTCCAGGATCTCCGAGCGCAGGCTCTGCATCGAGCGGTTGTCCTTGATGAAGTCCATGAAGCCCTGGAGGTTCCCGTGCGCGTAGATCTTGCCTTTCTCGAGCGTCTTGACTATCTTCTTCTGCAGGAACGACGAGCTCTCGGGGTCGATTTCCTGTCCAAATCAAACATAAAAATGTCCACTTACGTGAGTCAACAGGTGTCCACAGTTGCAGAACAATCTGTCCACCTGTAGCAGACACGCAACCACAAATGGCCAAAAATGAACAAACCGAGAAGGGCGTGTCGTTGAGCTCGTCAAAGAAAATTTCCTTCTTGGCCTCCGTGAGAACGATGTCAAAGTACTCAAGCCAGTCGCGGCCGATCGCGAACTTCATCACCTCGTTGCAGTGCGTCCAGGAGCCGTTCGTGAGGATGAAGAGCTGCTTGCGCTTGTCCTCGCGCAGCAGGTCGAGCACGGACCGGATCTCCAGGTTCGGCTGGATGAGCAGGTCCGGGTTCGAGCAAATCGTCTTCCAAAAGCCGTTCGCGTAGTACGTCTTCGCGGCGCGCAGCGCGAATGTGCTAAGCGAGATGTACGCGAGCTGGTTGGCCAGGAACGGGTCGTTTGGGTTGTCCTGCTCCGTGTCCTCAATGTCCGGCACGAGGTACAGCGACGCGCCCAGCTCGTCCGTCACAATCTGCTTACAGGTTAACCACGAAGAGAGGCTCAGCAAAAGTGTCCACCTCAGATTGACAGTATCCAATGCAACGTCCACAACAGACGGACTCACCGCACCCGAGTCGAACGCGTCGACGATCCACGCATAGAGTGGCGCGAAGATCACGTCGGCGGCCGTGTGCAGATAGATTATTTTGGACGCGAGGATCGACAGGTCCTGGCTGTTGTAGTTCCCGTACAGCAGGCTGATGCTGAAGTACGAGACCTCGTGCGAGCCGTGGTACGCGCGCGCGATCGCGCCGTCCTCGGTCACGTGCAAAAAGTTACCGCGCGACGTGTCGATCGCGATCCCGCGCTGCGCGATCTCCGGGAGCCACACGGCCGGCGGCACCGTGCGCAGACCGATGAAGTTCTGCTGGAGCTCCTTGGTCGCCTGCTCGAAGGACGTGTTGAGCAAATACGGCAGTTTGTACTCGACCAGCGTGTGGTCGACGTCAAAACCCACCCAGGCGTAGTTGTTCACGTTGAAGATCTCCTGCTGGAACTGTCGCAGCAGCGGCACGCTCGACTCGCGCTGCTTGGCCATCGTGACGTTCTTGAGGCGCATCATGGACGCGATCTGGATGTAGCTCGTGAGGAACACGCTGTTGTGCGCCTCGATGCACTTCGTCCAGAAGGTCTCCACTTCATCGTCTTTCATCCACGACTTGTGCGATTCTTTGAGCAAATTCACGAGCTCCCCTCGCGAGGACGTGCACAGGAACGCCTCCTGTCGCCAGGTGATGTACGCCTAGCGAAGAGCACGCAAGTCATTTGTAAGAATGGCTAGCTCGCCAGCTTTGTTGATGAGCTACAAAAGCGTACCAGCATGATGGAGACGAAGACGACGCAGCCTTTGACGAGCGCCAGGTCCATGAACCGCACGCGCAGCACGAGCGGCAGCAGATCCGACAGACAGACGTCGAAGAGTGACCAGACGATGTTGCGGTCCACCTCCAGCGCCATCAAGTGCTTGTACACGCTCGTCGCCTAGACGCAAGAGCAAGCGCGAGAGTTAGCTTCAATAGATACACTAGTGGGAGATCACCAGCATCTTCCAATAGACGCACGCGGTTGCTGATGCAGGACTCGATGACGTCGCGGTAGATGTAGTATGCCTCGGCACCCGTGGGGATGCACGGTCGCCGGTTTGACGCGATCTGCTCGCGGTAGAGCAGGAATGAAAGGATCTTGGTCGCCTCCTTGTTGTCGCGCATTTCGGTCGCGATGATCGCCGCGAGGTGGTTGATCTATCAATACAGAGCCCCATAGATGAGACAAAGTGACTGTTCTCTTATGCTTGGAAATGAAAGCATGACGAGCAAGCAATGCACGCACGATGAACGAGTTGTACTTGTCGACGCGGATTGGCAGGCTGCGCGAGAGCGAGTCGACGATCTCGTCCACGCGGATCTCCAGGGGCACGTTCACGAAGGACGCCTCCGCCTCAGACGTGATCGGGTCGATGATGGCGCTAAAGTTAGTCGTGATGCTGCCGCGCGTCGAGAACGCAAAGTTCTGCGCCACGATGCTCTTGGACTTCTTCTGCACCTCGGCCGCGAGTATGTCGAGCCAGATCTTGCGGCGCCGCACGGCGAACGGCAGCCCCGTGGTGACCATGATCGAGAGGTTGTGCACGCTCATGCCGTGCCAGATGATCAAGTCATCGTTCAGGCTCTTGCGCTTCGATAGCATCGTGTCGTGAACGCGCTTTGTAGCGGAGTGGCTTCAAATTGGAGCTGCTCGCTGACAGACGTCGTTTGGGGCTCGCGCTTGACGCTCTCTCGTACTTACTCGGAGATATTCGTACTTTGCGAGTTTGGTGAAACACCAAATTTTGACAAGGTGATCAGCGAGCAAGCATGGCGACTGAGCAGCAAACTCCGGCGCAGGAGGCCGAGCCGACGCCGCGCGTGGCGACGCTCGCGTCCACAGCAGTGCACCTCAGTGCTGCTGCTCTTCTTGGAGGAGGTGCGTTGCGTGACACTGGCGGCTGGGAGAGTTCTATTGATGCGGTTGGTGTGCTTTGGTTGGCTGGTGCTGACTGTTTTGCGATTGTGTGGCGTGATGCAGGGTTCTACTATGGCATCACGAAGCAGCGCCGCATTGAGCAGGAAGAGGAAGCGAAGAGCAAACCGAAGAAGAAGGCCAAGGCGCTGAGCCAAGCGGCGAAGGACAAGGTGCCGGTCATCCGGAAAGTCACGTTTCTCGAACGCACGCTCGGTCTCCATCGACCGGTGACGCCGAACGCGGCCGCGATGAAAGCGCTAATTGGAGGAACAATCGTGTCCGTGTCGGGATGTGCCGTGCTGCTCTTTGGACTCGGTGCTGTTCTTGGCGTGCGCAATGTGAGTCGCCATTGATTGCTGTTAGTGTGCTCTTGTTGTGCGAGTCTAACGCATTGCTGGTCTTGTTGCTTTGGCTGACATCAGATAGCGGAGTTCCGAGCGCGCATGGAAGACGTGTTCCCGAGAATGCGCAATAACGTGGCTCGCGCATTCAACATCCAGGTATGCAAGAAGTGCCTATATATGACTGTGCTGGTATGAGAAAGCTTAGCTAACACACCTTGATTTATTGCAGCCAAAGACACGAACTCCTCAAGAGCTGGCAGAAGATGAAGCAGAATTGCGAGAGCTTGCGGCGATTTTCGACGAGCCCGCTGAGAAGCCTATCAAAAAAAGCTAGCCAAAGGCTGAAAGTGCAGCACGATTGCCTTAGACGTGCATTGAACGAACCGTCTCTCGTTTATAGAAGTCGCTCCAACTGGGACTTGAAAGTCCTGACAAACGTCTTGTCCTTAGATGCTAACGTAAATTTGCAGTTCAATGCTCAGATCCGGGGGCTTAAGCAAATCGATCACAACAACCGAGCGACTTTGACAACTGAAAATGTAACATGACGAGAATCAGCAGAAAGTGGCTCTCTTTGTGTAGTTTATTCCATTTATTGAGCACGAACTGAACAAACAAACGATATCAGAAGTTGGATGCGCAATTTTCGTTCCTTTCAGTTAAGTGCATAAAGTATACTTGATATTTGTATGACAGGAGGCGAAAAGTGTTCGTACCAATAATTAGACATTAAACTCTAACCAACAGGAGTGTAGTACAGGGTATAGCGCAATTAGTGACCAGAGTATAGTGTATACACTTTTAAATGTGTTCATATCGGTTATGACAGGTAATATTATTTGGCTTAGCATTTTCTATTCATTCTATCATCCCCTAGCCTCAATATACATGTATACTTTTTGAAATGGTATACACTCCAGGCCAAAAATATACGGCCACCCACTTTTTTCCTCATAACTCTGCGACCACTACGAGTTTGGCGATGCTGTTTGAGTATGTTATGCGACTGACTGTTCTGTATCCCTCTGCTGTGCTAACAACCCCATTTT
>JAASGT010000017.1:0-78378 GCA_023334315.1 Globisporangium alternatum | reverse complement strand
GTCGGAGCTGGTGGCGCGGTCGTTGTAGCTGGTGGCGCGGTCGTCGAAGCTGGTGGCGCGGCCGTTGTAGCCGGGGCGTAGCCGGCGCAATAAGCGAAGTGCCTCGACTGGTCCGTCTCGCGCGTCTTGCAGTAGCGACAGTCACCGTTCGCAAGACAGCCGATTCCACCGAGCTTGCACGTGATGTCCGACACGGCCGAGATGCCTACGCTTTGGTCGCCCAAGCTCACCGACGAAGCGCAGGTGGCCGCCATACCGGTAACGGTTAGCGTAGTGGCCGTGACTGGCACTGGTGCAGGAACTGGGACCGGCACTGGTGCAGGAACTGGGACCGGCGCAACTGGCGTCGGTGCCACATACGTGGGACAGGGCTTGAAGTTGCACGATTGAGTCGTGTCACGAGTCTTGCAGTAGCGGCAGATATCCTGAAAGCAGCCGATACCGCTGATACCGCCGCTCCTGCACGTTTCATCGTCGATCGCCGAGATACCGACATTCTGGTCGCCTGCAGCGACCTGCTGCGCACACGTAGCGTCCACAGATTGGTACATCAGTGCGTTGGCAGCGGAGACGTAGGCAAGGATCTTGATCCACGAGCGGGCTGTCGATGTCTTGAAGGTCTTCATTATCGCTCGTCGATGTCGCTCGTTTTCTTGGGTATGGTTGAAAAGGTAGATTGGCTCTTGGGACTTTGCTGCCTAAGGAAGAAATGAAGACTGAGCAAGGTATTGAAAGCACCAAGGCCTCCTTCACTCCTCAGCCGCCGTCCGTCATCCGTTTCCCTCTCCATCTGGCGGTGGTTGCGAAGGCAGAACAAACTGCTGCGCTGATGGTGTGTGAACTCTTACGCGAGCAGTTTTGCTTTTAGTTGCTTCGATTGGACTCTGGTCACTGCGAATGAAGCCGTGATGTCGAATGCAGCAAGATGCAGAGTCTCATGACAACCAAGAGTCGCAAGGGGAAGCATCTCGCCTGCTCACATGGGTTTCAGAGACCTTTGCGGAGAAAGAGACACGGCAGCAGCATGCGTGGTCGAGGAAAAGACTGGAGTGGTCGGTTAGCCCCACTTGTGCCTTGAATATGTGGTTTCGAAGCTCGGCCTGAAAAACCATGTACCTTCAGATCGCGGGACTCAAAGCGTTGTGAGATTCGTTCAAGCCTTTCGATCATGAAGATTCATCTATATAGTGTATATATATGCGCCACCGCCACGGTTCTTCAGCCTCTCGAGTAACACGTGCGTGCAGTACATGGTCAAGACGATGAAGGCCGCTGCAGCAAGCTCTATCTCTATCTATCTCTCGTGCTCGCGTCTACGACGTGACCCTCTCGCGCAACGCTTTCAAGTCGCCCTCACCTCTGCTGCACGCGATCCTGATCCCGTTGATCGGGAACTCGCGTAGTCAGCGCTATACGATTATCGCCACAACATCGGTCATCAGCAATGCCCCTCGAGTCTGCGGATCAGCGCGGGCCAGACGAAAGGCGCGACGCGCCGTGAGACCAGGTTTTGACAGAGCATGCAACTCGCTTCTCGCTGCTCTCGCCATATTTCCGAATTTCACCAGCGCGTAGCGACACCAAACGACTAGTTCCTTGTCACGGCTATGTGCTGTGCGGCTCCCTGGCGATGGCGGACGTGTACGAAAGCCTCGACGCGTACCACAGCGCGCTGGGCGTCATTGAGCAGGACACCGCGCGGCTGATTAAGTTCGAAGACATGTTTAGGTTTACACCGAGCAAGCACAACGTCCTCTCAACGCTGCACCACCGAGTCCGTACTGCTCAAGCACATGTGGGACGTTGTCATGCCTCGATGCTGTCTTCGTGACAAAATGGCAGCCACTCCTGTCGGGCGCCAGCGGCACTGTTTGTTCCCATTGACGCGTACCGTGCGGGACTGGCAGATCTTCAAGCATACCAAGCAGAATCAGAACAAAACGACAGCCAGCAAGCCTCCGATAGAGGGCTTGAGTGCTCCTGTGATGCAAGGCTGGCACTGAAAGGCCTTGAGGATTCTCACGCGGAAATTTTTCGGCATGGACCTAAGGTGTGATAGCGGGAACGCTGGAGCAGCAGCAGCAGCCAGCAGTGGAGATGAAAGCAATCGCAACGCGTCGTTAACAACCAGCTCGCTGCGGTTCGAGAAATGCTGAAGCTTGGGCTCATCCACTACGTGGACAAAGTGAACGAACGCGTGCAGTCGGCGAGACACGAGTTCACGATCAAGCAGCACGCGATCGAGAGCACGTGGAGTACGCGTCGGGACAGCAAACAGCTGCGCAGCGGCATTGATGGAGCTCGAAGCCGATCTTTCTTACGCCTCCAGTATGTATGTGGACGAAGAGATGAAGGAGCTCTTGTCGATGTGCCGCATCCTTGTCTGTCAAATACACTATTCATCAAGCATGGCATACACACGGCGAGCTACTTGCTTCACGGCTTCTTTCTTCTCGCGTCTCGAAGAAAGAAAGCTTACCGTGAATACAATGGTATCTCGCAACCGCTTGAAAAGACCCACTTTTCGTAGTTAGAGACCACGCCGAAGACGTCGCCTGGTACACGAGTCTCTTCATTACACGCGATCGCGATGTCCATCAGGACGAAGCCCTGTGCTTGGCCCTGGTCAAAATCATCCTTCTTCGCCTCGACAACGAGGAGCTTGCAACGCTTTTTTCAACAAGAAAGTCCACAATTCCAGAAGCGAGCAGCGCGGGTGAAGTCAGCTTGGCCTCCTTCGTCAATCGCGGAGCGTCTTGTTCGAACCACGTGCAGACGTGCCTGAACAGGATGTGTATTGAGGTCTTTCGGCGCTCGTCCTCTGTGTTCAGACTGAAGATCGAGCCTTCGACTCTGTCCGCATTATTGAGCGTCTTGACCATGGCGTTCAAACGGTCGTCACTGATGCTGCCATCGGGAACGCTGTAACGTCTCTCGAGCTTGCCTTCGTATATCCTTGATCGTGGTCCATGACACCGCGGGGTGGCAGTGCACGAGATCTTCAACATCGGGCTCGCGGTCGCTTCGTCGTCATCTTGCGCGGAACATCTCGCAGAAGCATGTTCAGAGCTTCGCGCTCTTTGGCCATGCCGATTCGGGGACGACTTCACGGGCAGTTCGCCAAGTTGGCGCTATAAGTATGATGGGGGTGGCGAAATGGTCTGCGCACTCTTCCCAAGGAGCTCTTGCCGCACTACCTTCCTTAACTGCTCCTTGACTAGCTCCTTGATCTGTTCTTGGACCTTCCACTCAGCGCTCTTCAGCAACGTTCAGTCGCTCCAAGAGTGGCAGCGTCGGGAAGTGACATCTTCGTGTCGGCTACGGTGGTTGCCGATTTGCCTGCTGCGCTTGTGTATTCTTTCGGTCCAGAACAGTCAGTGAGATATGTGGTACACACTGACTTGTCAAAGCTCAGAGCGCTCATGCCGGTTGCAAAAGCGACTAAGCTGAGGGCGATCGTGAGTCGCCGTAGCGAAGAATCTACGTCAGAGATTTCACAAAAGCCTTCCAGAAATCGGTGGGGTCGGCGAAAGGCAACCTGGGAATCAACGGCCAGGAGTTGTGCCTGGAAACCTTTCGGTCGTTGAAGTGAAACACCTTGGGGTACCTTTCGTCCTGCACCTTGAACTTCGGTTTCGCCCTCGAGGGACGCGAAGAAGAGGTGCGCCTCGATCTCCACAACCATTGGATGCACACCCTCATACCCAGCCAGCCATTTCGAGAGAGTGAAACTATTTCGCGCCTGTGTGAATGCTGAAAGCACAATCAGTGCGGAAGCTCGGTCGGCAGCTTGGCACTATCAGGTGAGGTATGTAGCTGGAGAAAACTCTAAACGAGTCCAACAAACTCCAGACGCAATCGAGTGATAGTTTGCCACACGAGCTGGGATGAGCTTAGCATCCTAGCGGAGTTTCCTGCCTTGATAACAGAACTGGAAGAGGTGTCCTTCCATCCACGCTAACCTGAAGAAATCCGTGGTGCACCATCAAGAGCCACCATCTCAATGGAGGTTTCGCCATACAAAGTTCCAAAAGTCAAGATACAGTCGAAGTGAAGCGCCGCGGTGGTGGTGGTAGTGGAGCTCGCGAAGCCGTTCTGGTGAAGCCGCGAACGGTCGTCCACGCAACTGACTGAGAGCTTGCGGAAGGGAGGAGCCCTCGGTAGGTGCGCTGCGAACCCAGTCTCACTGCTAGGCGGTCCAACGAACTAAACTCGGCGTACTATTGGGATATCTGACGCCTGGGAGTCGAGCTTGTCCGAGTCAGCAAGAAACACTGCGACGGCGTAGATCCAAGTGAATCATACGCCATCCGTTATGTCGACGACTACATCGCGATTGAGGTTTCCGTTGTGAGAAGTGCAGTGACAGTTGCTAGCGGAAAGCTAAAGCGCCAGAAAGTTGTGGCTGAGAACAACGAAGTGCTGATCTCCACGCGAATGTGATTTGAGTTTGGCGAGAACTTCGCACGAGCTCTTTGTGCGCTTGGAGTGAAGACGAGTCTGAAGCGATCGAGCTGGCAGGCTGAAGGATTCATTGCGATACGTGAAGCAAGGTCGCAGTTGTCGAAGTAGGCTCAATGTGTTCACGTTCGCACATCAGCCTTTGTTGTGTTCACATGTACTAACGTAGCAGCTATAAAGTATTACTTGCAGCCCGGAGCAGCGGATCGAAAGTCCACTTACGCCTCGATGTCTCAAGCGATTGTATGAACAATGTGGCAACAACAGGTTCTCTCGAACCGGTCGAGTTTCTCCACGAAAACTGTTCTGAAGTTTGCAGGAGAGTCGCGATGGACGACGATGATGTTCTTCAGTGCCTGCTCGAGAGTCAAACCGAGGGATGGAGTACGTGGGCACTCAAGCGTGCACTTGAACTCGATCGCGTCCAAGTCGTGGGGTTTCTCCTCGAGAATCAAACGCCCCGAGGACTCTTCTCTGCGGAAGATTCCGACACGCCTGTGGGGTCCCGCGTGCATCAAGTATGCGTGTCTGAGTCGCCCATTCCAATCACGCTCCTGAGCGAACTAGTGGGCCGCCATGCCTCCACGAGCGTCGCTGACCTCTGCCAGTTCTCCTCGAGAGACTATCTCGGTGAAGTGCGAAACTAGCTGACACTGCGCGAGCGGCAGGATGCAGTGAACCATGTGCTGGATGCGTACACCGCTGATGGCATTCGGACACGCTCTGCTAGCGCTGGAAGAGCAGCGATAGTGTCACGAGCAGAATGCACGAGGTAGCCACTATGGTGTGAGCATAGGTGATTAATGTGGCACTGAGAGTTTCGGAGTCTGTGTATATTGATCATCAAGTTCGTCGAGGTTGCTTTGTTTTGATCGCTTTGTGCAGTGTACTAAGTTATAAAATAAAAAAATACTGTATATTAATAAAAAAATATGCGCTTAAATAGTATACAGTAAGTTTTATATTAATGTACGATTTCTGTTTTCAGAATTCAAAGGTTCTTCTCGCTGCCTGCCACAATAATCTCACACGTAGGTATCCAAACAAGACCAAGTAGAAGCGACAATGGTGCACATCATCAACGGTGAGATCGTCGCGGACAACGACCCGCGCGTGCTCGCGCGCAAGCAGCCATCGCAAGGTGCTGCGGACACGAGACACCGACCCGTTGCAGGCCTCAACTCGCTCGGCGGCAGCGCTGGCCAAGCGTCGCCCCAACAGCAGCAGCAGCCGCAAGCGGCCGGGTCTCCATTGCAGACGCTCGCGCGCACGATCGGCATCGAGGGCGTGGTGACGATCCCGGGCGTCCTCAGCTTCCCGCCGCGCCAGGTGGAGAAGATCTATCTGGCGCTCGCGGCGGTCGCCGTGCTGCTCTTCGGCTGGCGTGCGCTCGTCTTCCTCGCCTTCGCGTTCTTCCTCTCGACGCAGCAGCCGGCGCCGCAGTAGTAGTAACACAAGTGGGAGCACGAGCTGCAGATCCGGCCTGGTACGGACGCTAACGAATGTCTTACTGAACTGCGTTGTAGCGTGGCTGGTTGTACTAATACAGCTTTGAGTTTAGGAATGAGAGAAATGGCTCGTGGGGTACGGACTCAATGGACTTTGTATTGTACGGACTCGGCTTCTCGCGTTCAAAGCTGTCCGCTCTTCTATCGATCATTCGACTGTACGACGCACACGCTACACTAACAAACAAGCACCACCAACTAACTAACTATCTCTCTGCCTCCTGAGGCTCTCAGTACCAGGAACCTGAGCTTCTGGCCTTCCGACTGGTGTGTCTAAGCTCAGCTCGACCTCAGTACACATCGTGGAAGAACGCGTGCGCGAGCACTTGGTCCAGTGAAATGCGCTTCTCGGGCGTGACTTGGAGCATGTTGCAGATCAGGTCCTGGGCCTCCGATGAGACCTGCGCCGCGATGATGCCGCGCGTGAATAGCGCCTGGGGTCCGTTCTGCAGCAGGAACTGGAAGCGCCGGTCGAATGTCGACGCGGCGCTGAGCAGCGGCGCGCCCGTGAGCATAATAACCAACAGAATGCCCAGCGACCAGATGTCGGCTTGGACGGGGTCGTAGCTTGCGTCCGTGGGGCTCTGTCCATCGCACGCGTACACTTCCGGGGCCATGTACCAGAGCTTGCCCACACGCTCGTGTGCCGATTTCGTGCCGGGACTTGCGAGGTCGCACGCGAGCCCAAAGTCTGAGAGCCGGCACTCGCCCTTGGCGGTTACGAGCACGTTCTCGAGCGAGATGTCCCGGTGCGCAAAGCCCGCGCGGTGGAGGAACTGCAGACCATGGGCGACGTCTCGGAGAAAGGACCGACAGGTGCGCTCGTCCAGGCGCGCGCGCGGGCTCTTCTTGACCACGTCCAGCAGGTCCCCGCCGGCGCAGAACTCGAAGACCATGTAGAGCACTCCGCGGAACTCGATCTCCTCCTGGACTAGCAGCACTTTGTGGAGGCTGGTGGTGGTCTTGTGGCTGAGCTTGCGCAGCGTGGCGTGCACGCGGCGCTCCTTCTGGACGTCCTCGCGCACTGGCACGCGCTCGCGGATGGTCTGCTGCCGCTCGGCTGCGAGCAGGTTGACGGTCTTGACTGCAACTCTGGTGCTGGAGCTCGGGGCGGACACAGCCGTGTCGCGGCAGAGCCACACTTGGCCGTAGAGCGCGGGCGCGAGCTGCCGCACATGCTGGAGCTGTGCGAGGCGCTGCTGCGGGCTGCTCTCGGTCTGTTGCTGCGCTTGGCTGGGGCCCTTGGTGAGGTGCAGTCGGGTCGCGATCGCCTTGAGTCCCATGGTCGGCTGGTTGGTGGAACTGCGTTCGGCTCAAGTGGATGGCTGCGCAAGACGCGGCTTGTTTGGGACTGAAGCACTCAGGTCTCAGATCCGAGGTCCCAGGTCCCTCTCTCTCATGGCCGTCGCTAGAGGCGGTGCGCGGCCGCAAAGGTGGCCATCCACACCGTGCGACTGTGTGTGTGTGGCCTCATGGCGCGCGTCCCACAAACTGGGGCGCGAGGCGGAGCCGCAGCTGGCGAAACCGTCCAGCGGTCGCACGTTTGACTGCGTGACGGACATCCAGTAGCGAATGTATGGGACGGGCGGTCAGGTGGGCTCTGTATGGGAAAGCCCATTCGTCCCCAAGAGAGCGTTGGTTTCCACCAGCTGACAATGACTGCAGCTGGTTGTGTCCTACAGTCATACGGACCCTCTCGCAATCCCCAGCTGGAGATCTTGCCTTGCTTACCAGTGTTGTTTGCGATCACTTCAACAAACGCAGGCGCAAACAAACAAGAGAAAGATCTAACAAGCGCGCATCTTTTGCGTGGGACAGCACTTTTGTGAGGTGATGTTGTCCCACAAACAAATCAAGAACAAAAAAGTTGAAGTTGCTGCGCGATCTTTTTTGTCGATTTCAAATTTTAAATTCTCAATTAGTTGACCTTATTCACTTCCTGCAGGCCTTGATTTGCTCTTCTTCTACTTGATTACAGCTACTTTCACACTATTCGCATACACTGGTAAATAATAAATAATAATAAGCGCCTTGCGTTTGCTTGCTTGTTCATCTACGCCGCGGCCGCAAAGCAGCCGTTGCTGGCGCAGTCCTTGGTCGAGCCGCACTCGGACACGGCGGTCGTCTGGCGCGGTGGCACGGCCATGACGCGCTTGGACGAACGGCGCCGCAGGATGCAGTTGATCGTGCGCTTGATGTAGCTCTGGCGGCGCGGCTCGGCGTCCCCGACGGAGGACGAGGCGCCGGCCGTGGCGGTGTCGAGCCCGTCGCCCATCTGCTGCTGCTTGGTCAGGATCTCGCTCGTGAACGACGACGGCATGCGGCGGAAGATGGACACGGACTGTTGGGGCTGCGGCTGCTGGTTTGGCGCCTGCAGGAACGGGTGGTTCACGACCATGTCGATCGTGAAGCGCTGCGTCGGGTCCACCTCGAGCATGCCCGCGAGCAGGTCGATGGCCGTCGCTGGCAGGCTGCTCGTGAGCCCCCATCGGTCGATGAGATTGCGCACGCCCTGGGACGTGATGAGACGGAAACGCGCGTCCGATGTGGCCGCAGACTCGACGGGCGGCGCGCCGATGAGCATGATGAAGAGCATGACGCCGAGCGACCACACATCGGCCTTGGTCGGGTCGTAGCGCACGCCAGCGAGCACCTCGGGGGCCATGTAGAAAAGCTTGCCGACCGTCTCCTTGGAGACCTTGGACGCGGACGCCGCGAGTCCGAGGTCGCACACCTGGCACACGTCGTCCTTGGTCACGAGCACGTTCTCGAGTGAGAGGTCGCGGTGCGCGTAGCCACTCTGGTGCACGAACTGCACGCCCTGCGCGATCTGGTGCATGTACTTGCGCGTGGTTGGCTGCGGAAGCTTGCCGTCCGTGGACGCCGACACGATCTCGTACAGCTCGCCGCGCTCGCAGTAGTCGAAGACCAGGTACAGGTAGCCGTCGAACTCGATCTCCTCGCGCAGACGCAGCACGTTCGCGTGGCCGCGGCCGCCGTTGCGCGTCTGCAGGTGGCGGTAGAGCGCGCGCTCGAGCGCCACGTTCTCGCGCACTTTCTTGTCGGTGGCCAGCGTGCGCTGGGCCGCGGCGGCGCTCAGCAGCACGCGCTTGACGGCCACGAGGTCGCCTGTGGGCGTGTGTGAGCAGAGCAGCACGTCGCCGAAGAGCGCGGCCGCGATGCGCTTCTGGATCACGTACTGTTCAAGCTTGGACGACGCCGTCATGTTCTCTGTTGTGGGTTGTGTGGCGGAGCTTGCGCTTGCTGGACTTGTCGGGGCACTTGCGAGCGGACTTGTGGGGACGCTGTTGCTGCTCCTGTGGTTGTGGCTGTTGTCGTTTGTAGTCAGCAACGTCTGTTGTTGTTGTTGTGCTTGCTTGGCCGTGTACTTGCGGACCAGGTGGACCGCGAGGGGGAAGTAGATGTGATTCGTTGTGGATGTGCGCGCGG
Organism: Globisporangium alternatum; assembly: GCA_023334315.1. Lineage (NCBI taxonomy): Eukaryota > Oomycota > Peronosporomycetes > Pythiales > Pythiaceae > Globisporangium > Globisporangium alternatum. Next base: position 68,959 of record JAASGT010000017.1, on the reverse strand, counting down.
CAAGCAGCTCGTGCGCTTGCTTGCTGGCTGCGGAGCTAAATGTGTGAGTGGTGTGGGCGAGAGAGCAAAATTGGGAATGGCCGTTTGTTTGTTGCTTGCGCTCACTTTCTTTGTTTGTTTGTTGGCTTAGACCAGCAATTGCGAGCGAACGAGCACACAACAAAGCGAACAGAGTGAGCTGGCAGCGAATAATTTGCGGCTCGTCCGATCGAAGCTTCTTTGGACGTGAGGCCGAAATGGGTAACCGCTTTTCGCATACAGACGAGCGTTTGTTTAATGAACTTCTATCGTGTATAAATTCAAAGAGGTCTCTAATAGTAGAGGGTGGAGAAGAGCATGTATAACTGAAAATCGGTAACTTTGAACACCTCTGTAAACTATCATATGCTACTTATAAAGGTATATTAATATTCAGGCGTCGATGAGTGACGCAATCCGATACAACCACGTCACGACAGCACGACAAGGGAACCCAAGATTGCGGTGAACTACCAGTGGGCGACAGGGATACTTTCCAAACTCAGTACATTTTTAGAAACGGAAGTGAACATCAATAAATTCCTGCAATTCAGTAATGTATCAAGTTATTTCAAAAACGACTTAATCGAAGAGTGCATGCGTGATCTCCTACGCCCCTCTAGCGACAACTGCAATCGGAGACATGTGCACCATAAGACTAAAAGCTGAGCCAAACTGACAGCGTTGCTGGATCGGAGCTGATTGTGCATTTTACCGACCATCACTCCGCGAATCTGAAGAACGTGCCACGACAGTGCGTCACAATCTTTGATGATTGCTCCATCTGTTGAAAAAGCTGCAGAGTGGGTCCCGTTCTGATGTACGCTGCCTGTCCAACAGGCCCAACACTCCGTTGGCAAGCACACCTCTGCGAAAAAACAACGAGAGGTTCACGCATGCTCAAGATGGAGAGCATCTCTCGGGCCGTTTGAAGCGGTGGTGCGTGTATCCGATATCCTATCCATAAGTTTTGTGTGCGTTTCGATTTGGAAAAGTGAGCCAACATGAGATGGCTGCACAACTGACTTGTGCGGCTCCAATTAATGCGAGTCTCACGCGCTTTTCTTGTTCTCGTTGTTCTTGATTTGGTGGAAGAGAACGCTTTCTGGATCGCATCTCTTTCATTTCCTTCTCTTGCAGAATGAACGAGAGAACAACGATCTTCTTGACCAAGCAGCCCGCAAAAAGAACGTGTTGTTGGCTGGTGGCCTCATATGGGGGAATCCACCACTTGCAACTGGATGAGTTTCGCCCGCAGTCTCCTAATGAACGTTGCTTTGATGCGAGCCACGGCTTATTCTTAGTTTGTGAATCAGGCAAGTGGCTGCTGCTGGTGATTGGATTCACTCGTTTTGCTTCAACTGACCTGATTCTTCTATGGCTCCTCTTTCGGATTTGTCAAGAGCTCAAAGGTCAAAATTTGTGGTTGAGAACATTTTCTGGTTGTCCGAACTTTCCAAGCAGCAGCCAGGCCGACCACCGGCCGTCGTCCAGTTGTCCGAGTTGACGCTCCCTTCCAAGAACTCTTCGGGGTCAGAGAGCGCACTGGCATATCGCAGGGCCATGCATCACCAAGCAAGGGCTCGCTTGTCTCGCAGCGCCGCTTGAGTCTGGACTTTGATTAACTGACAGACGACGGGATGACTGGCTCGATGAGCACGGTCGCCATCACCTGATGAGACTCTCGCCAGTGGACACGTCTCATAGATCTATCAGCCCAGCTCTGCGGTTGGAGGCGAGCGTGAGCATATTGGCGACTTCGCGCGTCAAACGTCCGCCTGAAATGATGACGATGACCTGGATTGCGCATGCGCCATGGAGCTTTTCGCACTCGCCCCAAGCAGCCAGACGATAGAGAGGGACACGCGAGACGGACTACATAGTAAACAGAGGGCTCGTCTGGAAGATCTTCTTGTCGCTCGCTACTGTAGCATTCAGCTCGGTGCGAATGGCGAACATGCTGTTGTGGTGTTCATCACGTCCAGGTGAGCTGGTGTGGATGGCTTCAGGTCGATTGAAGCCAATCTGACAAGCTTAATTCACAGATATGGCTTTCCAAAAGCTGCAAAAACACACTATGCTACATATTTTACTAAAATAGCAATAGTAGGCATTTAGTTTATATTTATTCGTCTTCTGCAATTGTTTTTCATTAAAATGTCTTTTTACGCTCTTTGCATGATCGCGTGCGTAATTACGCAGGTTGGGCTTTGCCTTTTTCGAGCGTCCAACCAGTCGTTCGTTATCGCTGGCGAAGAGCTGCCGAGCCAACGCTGCAGACGCGCTCTTCGTTCACCATTCGCTAAAGCATCGCCGCCGCACGAACCAGCAGCTCCATCAGCAACAGCTTTCGCATCAACTATAGCATTTACCGCAGCGCCGCCGTCCGATGCATTCCCGCGAACTCGCGTCGACTGCCGTTCCCGAACTAGTGTGTGCATGTGTGTCTGTGTGTGCGTGTGGGTCGCCGCGTTTTGCAATGGAGTTCCAGTGATCTCCTAATCTTTGATTTGGAATTACCGTCCGAGTCTCACCCAAAATGGGGAGACACTTCTGAGGATAAAAATGGCTGTTTGCTGAGGAACTCCTTCTTCTACCATCTGCATAGACTGCATGTGTGCATATGTTGTGTGTGTCTGCATAACTGACTGTGTATATATCGCTTGTTGCATGTGATCGTCGAAAGAATTGATGAATAGCTTTATATTCTGACACCTCTTGTATGAGTGCGGAGACAAGCGGCGTCACCGCGTGGCGTCGTGTAATCCGTGCGTTGAGCAGAATCACGCTTTTTACTTCTGATCTTTCGAATCGATTGCTTGGTGCTTTGGTCGCGTGCTTGACTGTGCCATGGCACCATTTGCGCACTTCATACACGCCTTCAACCTATGGGAGTTCAGTGACGATACAAACCTATCTATCTAATAACTTTCGTTCTTCCGAGATCAATTGTGCGGAGTCAAACCTATCCGAGAACTCTCTTCGTCATGCAATTTCCGATACATTAATGCCTGTGAATTTAGAATACAATACGCACCACCACGTTTGTCGTCACCATCTCGCACGTGTCTTCTTCTCATGCGTGGTTGGTCCATCATGCTGCATCATGGAAGCTTGTCCTTGACCGAAGGTATCGGCGAGGCTGTTGATCCTGCGGACAGTCCCTTGTTTTGACTACCAGCTCACCAGTGCAGCTCGTTTTGACTACTGAGAGACTCAGATTTTGCCAACGACAAAGTGTTTGACTTTCAGTATTTACCTGGATTCTGATAGTTTGCAAGATAAATCCTAGCATGGACCCAAACTACCAGAAATAACAATTCGACTACAGAGTATAGCGCGACTAGTGACCAGTATATTATTTATCTTTTAAATTTGTTTATATCGACTATGACAGGTAATATGATTTGGCTTAGCATTCATTATTTATTCTACTATCTTCTAGCCTCCATATACATGTATACTCTTTAAAATGGTATATATCAGATGATCACTAATTGCGCTACATCTGTACCAGTCTTATTCACATTTTCTCGTATGCAATGAACATAAACGGTGAAAATGTACCGCTTTTTGTGGCACACTGAATTTAAATTTTGCGGTTTGTATGCAGCATAGCATATGCAAGAGTGGAAATTCGAGACCTCGAAAGCACAAAAATGGTGACGACGACGCAATGGGAGCCGCGTGCGGCGCTGGACGCGCACGCCAAGCCGATTTCGAGCCTCAAGTTCTCGCGCTCCGGGGACCTCGTCACTAGCGCCTGTACGTATGTCGGTGCGCTTCTCAGCTGGTCAACTGTGCGTGTGTTAATGTGCGTCTCTGTCTCTCGTTCTGTTGCGTGTCTTGTAGCGGCCGACAGGTCCGTCAAAGTGTGGGCAACGTCAGAGCTCCTCAAGCGCAAGTCCGACGCTGCCGCCACTGGCGCTGACGCTAACACTGTCAATGGGTCATCACAACCACCCGTGGCGCTCGCGACGCCGCAAGCCGCGCTCTACGGCCACGAAGAGGGCGTGAACGACGTGTCGTGGTCGCACGACGGCTACTACCTCGTGTCGGCGTCCGACGACAAGACCGCGCGCATCTGGGACGTCGAGTACAGCAAGACGCTCTCGACGCTCGGGCGCACGAGCAGCTCCATGAGCGCGTTCAACGCGCATGGCATCGCGGTGGACGCCGGCGAGTCACTGCACGAGAGTAACGAGGGCCACGCGAGCTTCGTGTTCTCGGCACAGTTCAACCCGCAGGGCTCGCTCATTGTCACGGCGTCCTTCGACGAAACCGTGCGCTTCTGGGACGTGCGCACAGGCCGTTCCGTGGCTGTGCTCTCGGCGCACCACGAACCAATCGTGAGCGCGCGCTTTAACCACGACGGCACGCTGCTCATCACGGCGAGCTATGACGGGCTCGCGCGTATCTGGGACGTCGCGACGCGCGAGTGCCTGCGCACGATCATCACGGAGCCGAGTGTGCCGCTCACGCACGCGCAGTTCACGCCCAACAGCAAGTTCGCACTCTTCGGCACGCTCGACAGCACTGTGCGGCTCTGGGACTACGCGCAGGAGCGCTGCCTCAAGACGTACACGGGCCATGTGAACAAACGTTTCTGTGCCGTCGCGGCCTTCGGGAAGTCGTACGTGGGCAGTACGAGTACAAGCATCAGTGCACCACTGCTGCTCTGCGGCTCGGAGGATGGTCGCGTGTGCCTGTGGGACGTACAGAGCGCGCAGCTCGTCGAGGAGCTCAAGACGAACGCGGGGCTGCCTGTCATTGCCGTGGACCACCACCCGGAGAAGTCGATCGTGGTCGCGAGCTCCAGCAAAGCCATCCACGTCTGGGAGCGAACCACCAGCAGCACCAAGATACCGTGAAAGTAGAGAGCAAACAAGACCACGTGGTGATAAAGAAAAGAACACGCAGGGGGTCTATTTATTGAAATATGAGTGAAGGCACAGGCGCTGCTTTGACAGACGAAGCAAGATAAGCCTACACGGCTCTACTTGGCTTGCAGCTTGTGCAGGTTCTTTAGATAGCTGAGCGAGAACTGGTTGTCGTCGCAGCTGCAGAGAGCATTAGAAGAAACACAGAGGCACATGGGTGAGTTAGTATGGAAATGAACAGCAGTAGGAACAAGCCAACAAACACACACGGACGTACATCTTCGCGAGGTCGCTGAGGTGGTGCGCGATGCTCTTCTGCAGCGCGCGGAAGGTGGTGAGGAAGTCGCTCGGATCGTCGCGCAGCTTGGCACCGTGCGCGTTGAGCACCGCGAGGCTCCATTGCAGGTAGAACTCGAGGTGCGGGCTCTTGTCGATGCGCTTGGCGAGTAGCTGCATCAACCGCTTGAGGTACACGTCCTTGAGCGCCTGCGCGACCAGCGCGATGCTCTCGGCCGGCACGCCCTCGATGCACGCCTCGATGAGCGCCTCCTCGTTCAGGTGCAGCGACATGAGCAGCGCCTTGGTGAACTCGGCGCGCTTGAGCGTGCGCTTGATAGTCTCGGGCGTGATGTCCTCGTCCAGCTCGAACGGGTCGAACGTCAGCGTTTCGTCGAGCGCGTAGATGAGCAGGCCCTCGGTTGTGGCCGCGGCCCAGGACCGGCCCGTGGGTGAGAATACCACGGCCTTGGAGAGCACCTCGAGGTTCTTGCGGCGGCTGCCCGGGTCCACGGCGCGCGCGGCTCCCACAAGCTCATCGCCCGCGCCCTTACCATTCTCAATCAAATGCGCGTCGAGCTCTGACTTGCTCAGACCCGCCTTGGTCATCTGCGCGCTGTTGAGAAAGTCGAGCACGCCGTCGAGCGACCGGTTGTGCGAGATCTGGAACTTCTTGAGCAGCATCTGCTGCGACGTCTCGTAGATGCAGACGAACTTGGACCGGCCACTCGCGAGCACGCAGGCGCCGTCGGCCGAGTAGCAAACGCTCGTGAAGTGCTTGGAAATGGCGTTGTTCGCGGCCGAGATCTTGTCGCCGTCGCGGCGGCCACCGGCGATGTCGCGCAGGCCGTCGATCGAGGCCACGACCTCGCCCTCCTTAGCGTCCCAGATGTTCAGGTACCCGTTGAGTGTGGCCGAGCAGAGCTGCTTGCCGTCCGGACGGAACGCCACCGCGAGCACGTCCGTCGAGTGCGCCAGCGGCTCGATCAGGCTCTTGTTCTGGTACACGTTCCAGAGCCGCACCGTGTGGTCCCAGGAGCCCGAGGCCAGGATCGGCTCGGCCGACACGGACGGCGAGAACGCTAGCGACGTCACCGGCCCCGTGTGGCCGCTCAGCACGTCCGTGAGGCGGCCCGTCTGCAGCGACCAAACGTAGATGTTGAACGGATCGAGCGTGCCGGCGCACACAATCTGGCCCGAGAGGTCGAGCGCGAGCGAGATGAACTGCACAGGTTCGGGCGTCGTCATCACGCGGAAGTTCTTGTACCGGTTCAGGTCGAAGGCGCGCACCGTGCCGTCCAGCGAGCAGCTTACGACCGCCTGGCCGTTGGCCGTGAACTTGACGCCCGTCACGGGCGCCTCGTGCTCGCTGAATGTCACGTAGCAGAAGCCGCTCGTCGTGTCCCAGAGCTTGAGCTTCGCGTCGTCCGCACCAGTCGCGATGATGCGGCCGTCGGGCGAGTAATCGACCACGTTCAGGTCAAAGTAGTGGCCCTGCTGCTTGAGCACGTAGGTCTCGGAGCGCCACTCCCACACGAGCAGCTGGCCGAGCTTCTTGGACGCGAACGCGAGCCACTCGCCCGTGGCGTTCACGGCCACGGTCTCGATCTCGTTCTGCGAGATGCTCAGCGTGTGGATGTTGTTGAACGCGGGCGTCTCGTAGAGCCCGAACGTGCCGTTGCTGAAGCCCACGACGAGCAGACTCGACGCCGCCTGGAACGTGCAGCAGAGCACCTTGGCGTAGTCCATCTTGAACACGTGCTTCTTCTTCGTGAACCACTTGAGTGCCTTGGCGATCGCCGGCACCGGTTCGCTCTTCTCAGCCATATCCTGGCCGTCGCTCTCGTCGCCCGACGTGCGGCCGCCAGTCTCCGCGTCAGGCGACATGTACGTCCACAGGAACGCGCCGCCGTCGCGGCCCACAGTGTACACTTCGCTGTCGTCGGCCGAGAAGAACGCGCCAACGACGTGGTCGCGGTGACCAGCGAGCGTCACCGGGTGGAAGTCGGCGTACGGGTTCACGGAAAAGATGCGCGCCGAGAGGTCCTCCGAGCCGGTCACGAAGAAGTTCGAGTCGTGCGACCACTCAATCGAGATCACGTCCGCGTAGTGGCCGCCGTACGTGCGGTGCAACGCGAAGGGCGCAAAGTCGCGGCGCAGCGCGGGTGTGTGCCAGAGCTGCACCTTGTTGCCGTGCGAGACCGCGATGTACTTGTCGTCCGGGCTAAACGTGAGCGCGCGCACGCGCTTCTTGAAGTTGAACCGGTAGAGCACGACGCCCTTGCGCAGGTTCACGAGCAGGCAACGGCCCTCTTCGTCCACCGCAAGCATCAGGCGCGAGTCATGCGAGACCGCGATGCGGTCCACGTTCTTGCGGCCCTCGAACGCGAACGTCTTGGACGTGTGGCTGTCGTAATGGAACAATGCAATGACGATAGCACATGACGCAACGCCGTTAGCCACCTAGCAGAACGCATACAGCTCACAGACACATACATACAGGCTATAGAGCAATGCATGGCACGATGGACGTACTTGATGAGGTCGAACTTGGTGATGCGGTTGCCCACAGGGCTCAGCACACTGTTGCCGTCGGGCGTAAAGAGCACATTGCCCTGCGTGTACACCGTGCCGCACAGGTGCTGGAACTGCACGCACACACATACAGACAGCAATAACAGTACAATAGTCAGTAGGCTATACACACACACATCCATACACGGCCAGGCAGGGCTACGGCGGACGCACTTCGTAGGCAAACTTCATGGCTTGCTAGGCTTCCTTCGTCGATTGACTCTGCCGCTTGGAGCTCGTCGCTTGGCTTGCTTTTTGACTGGCCTTCCTTGCGCCGGTTCGAAGCAAAGTGCTTTCTTACTTTGTGCGTTTTGAATAACAAAATCATGACGAATTATGCCAAATCATCGTGATTTCGATATGCTTTTGACGTGATTTCGACGTGATTTATCAAGATTCTTTAAACAAAGTGTTTGAACAAGTGAATCCTTTTCTTTTTCATGTACAAAAGACTTTGTAAACCAAAACAAGTATTTTTTGATAAAATGTACTTGCAAGGAAAGTAAACATTTTCCGTCAAAAATGTAAACCTTCTCATACTGTACTCAAGTTATTTGGTGAACAAAAGAGTCGCCGCATTGCACCATCCACGAGCCATCAGACACCATCGATAACAAACGACTGAGGACGAGATGGCGAGCGAGAGCGGCGCCGTGCAGGCGCTCATGCACAAGTTTCTCGCGCTGCTGCGCAACTACCGCGAGCCCGTGACAGACGCTGAGGTGCGCGAGTACTTCCAGAGCGAGAACCAGGGCGAGTATGAGAAGCTCCCGAGCGTGCTCAACGTGCTCATGAGCGAGGTGCGTTCTTTTGATCTCTGGTGAATGCGCTGTATGGCACGTGGGTTGACACATCGTTTGTGCTGTGGGTATGTATAGGGCAAGATCAAGATCTTCCAGAAAGGCAACGTGCTCTCGTACGGCGTGATCGGCGCTGAGGAAGCCGAGCGCATCCGCGGCCTCACGTACGTCCATTGCGAGCATTCCGGCGGTGGTTATGCCATTTACCTGCCTGTCTAATTGTATGGTTGTGCAGCCTGGAGCAGCGCCTCGTGCTGCAGGAGATCGAGCGCGCGGGCAACAAGGGCATCTGGACGCGCGACATCAAGACCCACACTAACATCCCGCAACAGATCGTGACCAAGACGCTGCGGCTGCTCGAGACGCGGCGGCTCGTCAAGTCGGTCAAGTCGATCAGCAGCAAGAACAAGAAACTCTACATGCTCTTCGACCTGGGTACGCGTTCCTACGAGCCTTAGATGGCGTTGGCTCTTTGTGTAAAGCTCGTAGACTTACGTTGCACTTGTTCTTGCAGTGCCGTCGGCGGAGATCACAGGCGGTCCGTGGTACAACGAGCAGGAGTTCGACCATGTATTTATTGACACGCTCAGCACCTTTGTCTACGAAGTGATCAAGGCCTCGGTACGTTTGCTGTAGATACGCAGTGTTCTTTGTGTGAATGCACACGCCTGACTCTGACTATCTGCGGGAATTTGCATTTCATTAGGGAACGAGCACGTTGAACGCGATCACAGACAAAGTGCACGCGTCGGGCATCTCGAAAGTGGCACTAGGCCCCGAGGAGATCCGCTCGATCATCCAGACGCTCATGTATGACGGCCGCGTGGAGGAAGTGCGCGCTGTGCGGCTCACCCCAGGAGTACAGTTCTCATGCAGCGTACTGTCCGTGTCTAGTTGCTGCTACGTGGGTCGGACTAACATGCTGTTTGTGCTGATGATGTTTCCAGGCGAGCCACGAGACGAAGTACAAGGTCTCGCACGAGATCTCGACGTTCAACTTCCTGTCTGAGACCCCCTGCGGCGTCTGCCCGGTGCGTGCTGGAGCCTATGAAGTTGCCTATGAGTCATATCTTCATGCCTGACGTATGCATGTGCTACATGAGCAGGTGTTCAGCCAGTGCCAAGAGGGCAACATCATCTCGCCGCGCTCGTGTCTCTACATCACCAAGTGGGGAGAGCTCAAGGACCTCGAGTTTTAGTTCGTTTCAGGTTTACCTACATTCATAGAAACTACAGGTCTGTTTTGCGAACCTGCATACTAAAATATGCGAACCTAGAAACAATATATACATTTTCAGCCAATCATGTGTCCTACTCAGTGGTCAGAAAAAGCTTCAGTGTAAAATTCTACCATTGTAAAAACCTCTCTATATATAATAAAACTGCTACTGTTATTAGTGAAAGAGAAGAAGACTGCATCATAAGCGAAGCCATGGACCGCGAGCATGAGCATGCGGCCGCGCCGTCGCTGTCGCTTTTGCGCGTTAACGCCACCACCGACAACAACAGCAACAACAGTAATCAAACAGGCGAAGTTCGTCACTCATCCGCTCAGCTGTCTGGCGCTGCCTCGGCCCACGACGCGCGAGAACGAGCGATTCCCATGACGCCAGTACTCCTGGCGTCGTTTCCAAGCCAAATGCAGCAGACCCACCACGGTGAGCAAGCAGCGAAATGGAGCTCTCTCTCTTTCACCAGTGTAGTAGAGATACACGGTGGTGCTTGTGTGTATCGTATCTCCCTCGATGCTGTGGTTGACTTACTGGAGTTCTACTGTAATGGTTTATTCATGTGACGTGTGTAGGAGCCGAGTCGCCATACCCGAGCGGTCTTAATTCAGGCAGCAACTACCCACTGCGCCTTGGAGTGCCACGAGAACGACAGACGCCGCAGTTGTTCACCGCCGCGCCGCTGCTCTCGCAATTCTACACGCAGCCGCCCACTCCACTGCTCCCATCGGCAGTATCATCCTCACATAGTCACCAGCAGCACCATCAACAGCATAGCCAGCATGATCAAGCCAATCACCACGAGCACCATCATCATCAGTCAGACGCGCCTCTCCGAGGCCGAAGCTACGAGAGCTACCGCTTCCCCAGTGACGCTGCTACAAACAGCTCCATCAACCACCATCGACAACAGCAGCAGCAGCTTCGAATGCGCAGACTCTCGCACTTTGAGCTCCGAGGCGACGAGACGTCCCCCCTGCTGGCAACCATCTCCGCCCAAGCAGTAGCACCGTCATCTGCACAGATCTTCTCGAACTCCGATGACCAACAGCAGCAGCAGCAGCAGGAAACGGCTGCTCCGCCCGCGAAAAAGCGCAAGAAGACGGCCTTCCGCCTGCGCAACTTCCTCTGCATGCACCCGGGCTGCGGCAAATCGTTCACGGACAACGCGCACCTGCGCGACCACACGTTCGTGCACACGGGCGAGAAGAGTTTGAGCTGCGAGCTGTGTGGCAAGAGCTTTGCGCGCTTGTCCACGTTGCATGACCACCAGCGCGTGCATTCGGGCGAGAGACCGTACAGCTGTTCACAGCCAGGCTGCGAGAAGCGCTACTCGTCTCGCGCGGCGCTGCGGTTCCACATCGCGGGTCACGCGTCCACTCGGAGAGGTGCAATTGACGCGAGTACCACCACTCGAAGCCTTGCTCAGCTTCCTCTAGCCAGCGATTCACTCATGCTCCACCGCTCGTCAGCCCATGATACTCGACGAAGCCCCGTTCTACAGCCTACCACACAGCAGCACCATCGTAATGAGGTTGCGAGCCCGCCGGCACTACCGCTGATCGCAAACGACACGCTTTACCTGCACGCGAAGATCCAAACGCAGCAGACGCAGATCGCGGAGCTCCAAGCCGAGCTGCAGAAGCTGAAGCGCAAGGCGAAGAAGCGACCCGTACCGTCATCGTTAAGTACAAGCGCAGCTTCAGTGTCGAGAGCCCGGACAGCTGCCGCGCCGCCCATGGTCGCGCCCGTGCTGTTCCTCATGGACGGCATAAAGCCCTTCCAGTGCTTCGTCTGCTACCAGCGCTTCGCCAATTTCTTCCAGCTCTCGTTCCACGCCAAGCAGCATCCAGATGCGGTCCTCGCTGACGTCACTCGCACGCAGGAGCCGATGCCAGTTGGTCCCAAGTACTGTCCCGAGACAGACTGCGAGTACGCTGAGAAGAGCCGAAAGCCGCTCAAGAACCTGCAGACGCTCAAGCGCCACTGGCAGCGACGGCACCAACTCGCTCGACCGTACGTGTGCACGCTCTGCCCGCCAAGCGATCCGAAGACGTTCAAAACCAAGGAGAACCTCAAAGCCCACGAGAAAGACTGCAAAGGCGGCGGCGGTGGAGGTGGTGCGCGAAGTGACGTCAGACAGGAGCAGTTGGTTGAAGCCACCTGACAGAGCGACAGAGAGAAAACACAGTAGCAAACAAGAAGACATAGAGAAAGAGAAGTACAAATGCACCTTGTTGAAGGATGTCTGTATTGTTCCTGTGCTTGTGTGTCTACTTGGCGACATCGAAGACCTGCTCGATGATGCGGTGGAGGTTGATACTCTCGAGGTAGCCCTGTCATTTACAATCAAAAGGCGCAAAACGAGTCAGCAAACTGTTGTGGATGGTGAAGCACGTTCACAGACTGGCCACGCACCGCTTTCATCTTCTTCACCGCGTGGAGGAAGACCACGATCGCGTGGAAGAGGTTGTCCTCGCCCTGCAAACAGCAAACCAGGGTTGAAATTGTCAGTCCACAAAGTGATGTCGGGCTACAAGGTGGCGCATACAACACACACGACGCTGGTCTATATTGCGGGTACTCACTGGCACGATCTCGCGCACGTTCGCGCGCGCGAGGATCTTGAAGTGCGGAGGTCGTCCGACCGTGCGCACGACAAAGAGGCGGCTGCGGATGCTCGGCGTGAACGGGCGGCGCGGGCCTTTGCCCAGGAAGTACGACTTCCAGAACGGCCGGTCGCGCTCGCTGTCCGCGGGGAGCATGTTGTCCATCATGCAGCAGAAGACGTTCATGAGGATCTCGGCATCCGACGGCAGGCTCTCCGACCACTCCTTGCCTATTAGAATCAGCAATAGAAAACCAGAATCAGCAATCGAAAGACTTCAAAGCCAAGCCACCCCAGTTATGCTGGCCGCACCTTTCCACGTCGAGCCCTTGTTCCAGCGGTAGCGGTCGAGGCTGCGGTCCTTCGAGAGCATGATCAGGCGCTCGAGCACGTACTGCTGGCGCTCGAGTGACGAATACTCGGTGTTGTTCGGGTCGCCCACGTTCAGGTACTTGTCAAACTACAGATGTTGCGAATCACAGTGTTAGCAATTCTCCCAGTCTCCACCACCAATTTCCATCCATTCAAGACAAAACTCACCGTCGTGTGCTCTTCAAAGAGGTTGACGCCGCGCGTCTTGGACACAAACAACGGGCTCTTGGTGAGGCCACTGAGCATGTCCGAGAGCGAGACGTTCGTCATCTGGTTCGCCTGACCCGGTGGACAGAGCAGCGCCTGCGACGGCATGCGGCGCAGCAGCACGTCAGCCATGACGCCACACTCGTTGAGCTCGGTCGCGTTCTGAATGAACACCTCGACGACATCCTTGACGTGGCACGCGAGCAGGCGGCGGATGTTGCGCGAGTACAGGTGCATGAACATTGCGAGCCCCCATTCTTCGAGCTGGCGCCACGCGACGTGCGGGTTCGACGACGTCTGCAGCGCATCCTCCTCCTGGCTCTTGGTGCTCTCCTGGATGTACGGGTCGAAGCCCGAGGCCTGGTACACGCGCGGCACCATGGACGCGTTGCCGTAGATACCAAAGCCGTCGTTCTGGAACGTCGCGCCGACACCAAAAGTCGACGACTGGATGTGCGATTCTTCGTCCTCGCGCTTCTTCTGCGTCTGCTGGAGCTTGCGCAGATACGACTTGCCGTCCTCCACAGTCTTCACGGGTGCCGGGTCGAAGAACGAGCGCTGCTTGATCGATTCGGATTGCGAAGTCGAGCTCTTCTTGGTCGATGGCGAGATTGAGCGCAAGTTCTTCAGGTTCATCACCTCTTGCACTGTGTGCATCAAGACAAAACAACAGTCGTGTGAGCATATCGCGCACAATGCATGGATAGATAGATGCACTGTGACTGTTACAGAGTAGCTTTTACGTGGTGGTTCATAAACCCACGATACGTACAGGCTGCTGCGCGATCCACTGGCTCAGGCCTAGCTGGCGCGCGCTTTCCGAGCCCCAAGTACTGGACGAATCGCACATCCATCCACAGCATCATGACACACAATAGCAAGACTTCATGGTCAGCATTACTGCCACATCACAATGGAGAGCATAGATCACCTGTGCAGTACGTCGTGTACCTTATCGTTGAGCTCGCGCAGGAGCTCCTCGCCCTGCACCTGCGCGCACTTGAGCGCGAGGATCCCAGAAAGCACCCACACGCCCTGCGCTACAATATCCACATAGAACACACACATAGACAATCGATCATTAGAAACACTTCATCACACACAGTACACCAGCATAGGCTACACAACAATAAGCGCCTATTTCTCTCTCGTACCGCCCAGCGCCAACAGACTCGGCAGGATGCTGCTGCTCCACTCGCCGTTGAGCACTTTCCAGGGCGACGGCAGCGCGAAGTACAGCACGACGAACGCGAAGAAGGACGCGGAGCCCAGCGAAGAGCTGTAGGTTACGCGCTGCTTCTCGCGGATGGCGCGCGCCTCCAGGGCCTCCAGCGCGTGCTGCGCCGCCGCGGACTCGGCCGACATCATCACCATTTCTCCCTATTGCTTCGCTTTGGATTGCTTTAGCCGCGCCAGTCGATGAGTTGCCTTTGGTTTGAAAAACGCTCCGCTTTTAAATAGTATTGGATACAGTATGGCTATTTGTAATAGTGTATCTCATACATAGTAGCGATTTTGTGTAAAGTACGAATATTAACTTATTTGCTTGTTATAGATGCTGAGCCTACGTTTTAAAGAGGTGAATCTGACTTGTTGCCTGCACACGAAGAGCTCAAGGCACTCACAAGTCAAACGCGTGGCGCAATAGCGATCCGATCGATCCACGAGCACGAGACCTGCCTTCATGAACGGCTTCGACTCGTTCTTCCCGAGCAGCGGGACGCCGCGCAACCCGTACCGCCATGCGGACTACAAGCGCGCGCGGCCGCCGCAGTCCAAACAGGACCGCTTTTTCGTCGTCATCGGCACGCTCGTGTGCTTCGCGCTCTTCCTCTTCTGGCAGGGCATGCCCGGCAGTGGTGGTGGTAATGGCGGTGGAGCCCCGCTCTCGATCGACACGCAAGCCGCCGCTGCTGCGGCCGCGCTCTCTGGTGGCGACAATGGGAATGCTGCGGGTCCAGCGCTGAAGGCCAAGACGCGACTGAAAGGCGCCGCACCACAGCTGTCCACGACGCCCATGAACTTCAAAGTGATGACGTTCAACCTGCGCTTTGCTGGTGGCAATGACGGGTGGAACAGCTGGCGGTACCGCAAGGACCACGTCGCTGAGATCATCAATCGGTACCACCCCGTGCTCATGGGCACGCAGGAGGGGCTCAAGGACCAGCTCGCAGAGCTCGCGGAGCTGCTCGAGCACCCGTACGCGCGCTTCGGCGTCGAGCGTGAGGAGAACGGCGAGTTCGAGCAGATCTTCTACGATACGAGCGTGCTCGAGAAGCTCGACGATGGCGACTTCTGGCTCTCGGAGACCCCGGACTCGTTCGGTACGAAGGGCTGGGACGCCGCGTGTGTGCGGCTCGTGACGTGGGGCAAGTTTCGTGTTCGCGCCACGCGACAGGAGCTCTTCTTCTTCAACACGCAGCTGGACCACGTGGGCCCCAGCTCTCGCGCTCAGGGCTCGCGCTTGCTCTGGCGCCGCATCAAGGAAATCGCGGGCACCACGGCCCCGCTGTTCCTCGTCGGCGACTTCAACACGTACCGCCACACGGAAACATACAGCTACTTCACGACGGAGAGTGACGGCCCCAAGCTGCTCGAGGCGTGGCCCGAGTCCCAGACCAAGATCGGCTCAGTCTCGTACACGTACCACGGCTGGGCGGGCGTGGACAACGACGGTGAGCGCAATGCCGTGGTCGCGGCCAACCACATCGACTGGATCTTCTACCGACCGCAGATGAGCGTGCTGACCACCGAGGTGATCACCGAGGCGCGCAACGGACGGTACCCGTCGGATCACTACCCGATCCAGTCCGAGTTCCTCTTCCCGAGCCCCGCCGACCTGCCGCCACCGTCTTCGTCCGCACGCTGAGTGAGGACCCAATAGGGCGACGCCTGAATAGCAAGACCTAGGCTCAAGAGTAAGTATATTCGTGTTGTATCGAGACTATCTCTCCAAGTTGCTAGTCTCTGCTATCTCTCTTTCTATACGCTATTCGTGTAGCATCGCAGAGGTTTGCCCGGTCCGTGCCTAAACGCGACCGTGTCGAGCGCCACGCTCTCGTAACCGCGCGTGAAGTCGCCCAGGATCTTGAGCGACGTGAGCGCCGAGAGCACGCTCACGAACTCGCACTGCGTGGGCTGCGTCCAGGGCCGAATAACGTTCTTCGGGTCCTTGAGCCACCCGGCGAGTTCGCTGAGTGGCAGCCGGAACTGCGTTGTCGTGCCGTCGTACGAGAACGTGAGGCTCAGCGGCATAGCGAGCGTGATGCCGGTGTTCAGGTTGCACGTACTGCACTCGAGCAGGGCGAGGTTGCCGCGGCCCAGCAGGTTCAGGTTCGCCTGGTCGAAGCTGCCCTCGGCGGACGAGAGCACAAAGTCGAGGCTGCCGCCGTACGCGGCCCACTGGTTGCCGAGGAATTTGTCCGGCGCGCTAAAGTACCAGAGCATCATGTCGTCGCCCGAGCCATCGCTCTTGCGGTGGATCACGGCGTCCAGGCCGTAGACGTAGTAGCTCAGCAGCCGACCGCGCGAGATCGGCTGGAAGGTCGGTGAAGCGCCGTTGCCGTTCGACACGATGCGCCAGTTCTCGGCGTCGCGGTCGAATGTGCTGGTTACGAGCAATTCGGTGGTCGTGACCGTGATCAGCGCCTCCTGCGACGTGTCGACGCCATTCGTCATCGTGTAGCGGAACTCGGCGTGCTGTTGGAACCATTAGCCAGTCAGTAGTCTGGTCAGGCCATCACTGACAGCGCATGTGTGCTATACGTACTTTGGAGTGAAGCGGTGGCCCACCGTAGATTGAGCGCACAAAGATGATGCGGTTCTTGGAGCCTGTGACAGCCGCAGGCACGGTCGTGATCGGTGTTGCGGCTTTCTTTGGATCGTACCTGCATTGCCAATCGCAGAAACAGCATCGGAAGGTCGTTCACAGTTCGTTAGCCATTGAAGGTGATCACTGCAGGCTATAGTCATAGCTGTCAGTAGCTTCATACAGACCCGTAGGAGCTGAAGACCTGTGAGAGCTGGTAGAGCTGCCCGTTCTGCGGCAGCGACGTGATTGTCGCCGTGAGCTGCACACAGACCCACCGTTATCAATGTCAATAGACGCAACACTGCGCGCTAATACAACAACAGTAATCATATATCTATGCGGCTACCTACCGAGGCGCCGTCGCGGTTGAAGCCCTTGAACGTGATCACCTCTTCCGTGCCCGGGGCGACGTGGTACACAAGGTTTCGCGCGATCGGCCTGTCGTCAGCAAGCAGTAGCAGCAGCATGAGTATCAAAGTGGCAAGCCAGACGCGTACAATGAAAAGAGAACGTACACATCCGCAGCGACCGTAGACCAGAGCAGTAGCAGTAGCGTTAGCAGCCACCGCCCTCGCCATGGAGCCGAGCGCGCCATCACCATCTTTGTCTTGAGCAGCGTCGTTTCAAGATGGCGCTGTCAGTGTTCGTACTGGTCCAACTCGCTTTCGTTTCACTGTTTAGAACAGGTTTGCTTCGCTGGTTAATTTTTGTTAAGTATATCTCCTTTGAAACTGGAAGAAATGAATATGAAGGGTAGACGAGTCCTCTATTCCAGAAGCTGACAGTAGTTCTCCAGGTGGCGGTATTTCCACGTCATTTTCACACGTAACAAGCAAGCCACGAAGAGCTACGTAGACGACGCACAGAGCGCAAGACAAGCGACCATGAGCAGCATCTTCGAGCCGTCCGAGTCCATCAACTACAACTTCGTCTCGGGCGTCTACGGCTTCTTCAGCGCACTCTGCCTGCTGCTGCTGGGTCTGCACTTCGTCACGCCGCAGGTCGAGGGCTTCTTCATCACCCTCCTGCCCTTCCTGCCCTGCTTCCTCTGGAGCCTCGTGGTGCGCACCAAGTGGATCAAGCAGCAGAAGACGGCCGCCGCCGCTACGCCAGTCGCAGGACAGGACGGAGAGGTAGCAAAGGAAGCCAAGAAGGACCAGTAGGCGTCAGCAACTACCAGTTCCCGAAGGTTATTATAGTGACGCGCGCATGAGGTAACGCAGCTCGATTTTGTACTGGTGGTGGCGTGATGGCACAATCGATTTTTCCCTTTTGTTTTTCTTTCTCTGTTTGCACGATTGCTAGCTGCTTGATGCCTTGACGAGCTACATTGTTGTATGGCTCGCGGTGCCAGGTGCAGGGTGCTGCCACATGGATGGATGCATGGACGCGTGGGCCACTTGAAGAACTAGCTTGGGTTCATGCCGCTGCCGCTTGTGACGTTAGCAGGAACGCTTGAAGAGTCTGAAGCACATCACTTGACTGCACGGGTGCTGAGCTGTCGCATTCGCTGTGCCTCTCCATGCGCGCGAGCAGTGCTTGAAGGAGGTCGGTGTATGCGGCCTTGCGCTCCGATGCGCCACCACGTGTCTGGACTTTCGTGCCGTCTGCAGGCGTTCCCTTCATGCCCTGCTCTTCATCAGACGTCAGTGCCGCGTTGACCGACAGCGGTGACTCGAGCATCAGTGCGTTCTGGAAGAGTTGCTGAACCACTGGGAGCTCGACCAAGATCGCTTCGACACTCGTCCTCCGCAAGAGCTCTTCCAGCAGCAACTGTTCGCAGCATTTGCGCGTCCACTGAACCGCAGTCATCTCACTGAGAGCAGCTGTCACGTGCGTGAAGCTCTTCGAAAAGTGCACGTCAAAGAGCTCCGTCGTGTTCTTACGCGGCTCGAGTCGCGTCAGCGCATCCAAGGTCTCGTTCGCGCTTTGAGTCAATCGAGTTGGGAGTATTGTCAGAACCGAGTGCTGACAGGATGCGAGAGAGGTGACGAAAGTGGGATCCACGTACCAAGCGACAGCTTCGCTGCTGCTGTTCTGCGCGCGCGCGACGACGAGCGCCACTTCAAAGAGGCGGTCGTACACGCGCTCCATGGCGGGCAAGCGCCCATGCTGCAGAAAATACGCCGACACCGCTTCACGCCCGCGACCTAGAGCCACAGCAGTCAAGTCACAAGACAACACAAACCACGTGAGCCACTGAATTAGCAAGCCAGTCAGAGATGATCCAAAGACAAGAATCACGCCTACGCTCAAGCAGACTCGCGAGGTGCTGCACCAATTCCCCCAGTGCGCGCTTGATGTCGCTGCTCTCAAAGTCCAGGATGTGCTTCGTCGAGATCGTCTCCAGGATCTCATTGACGTGCGGCAGCAGCGTCTTGTCCAGCGAGCCCTCCATTAACAGACCCAGCAGCTCCATGCCCGTGGCCGTCTGCTCAGGCGAGACGATCCCACCTGCCACCACCTCTGCGTCACCCCTGATCCGCGCAAGGATGAGTGACATGTACGTGTCGGGCGCCGCGAACCGGCCGACGAGCTCGGCGACGATCTTGAGTTCTTCGGCGATCTCAGGCTCGCGCCACACGCGCAGCAGCGTCTGGATGAGCAGGTGCACGTCGACCGTGATCGTCTCCTCACAGTACACGACGATGCTCTTGAGCAGCCGCACGGCGTGGCTACGCGTCTTGGACTGCCAGTTGTCCAGCTCTCGTAAGATCGGGTTGAGAAAGCGGCGAGCGCGGCCACGCACGTACAGACGCGTGCCGAGTGACGGCCGCTGGTCGAGAAACGGTCGCGGGAGGCGCTTGTGGTAATTGTACACTGGGTTCTTCCCATCGACGCCGTACTGTTTCATCTCGAGCACGTCTTCGCCATGCTCCTGCTCGTATCGCGTGCCCAGGAACGCGAGTGTCTGCATCGCGCTCTTGGAGATCTCGTCGTTCTCGTCGCTCACGGCGCTGAGCAGGTACGGCATGAGCCTCGACTCGTGGTCGTACCGGTCCGGGAGATTTGTGATCCAGTCGCTGACCATGTCGAAGAACGCCTTGCGCACCAGTGCGTTAGCGTCCTGGTCGAGCTTGGCAAAGTAGTTCAGGCGGATCTCGGACGTGTAGAAGGCCGAGATTGGGATTACATTCTCGTCGCGATGGCCGATGAGGTCTACGATCGCCTCGGTGCCGCTGCCCTTACACTTGTCGCGGTTCGGACACGTCACGAGCGCGCGAATCGTGTCGATCGCTGCGATGCGCACGCGCGCGAGCCGGTGCAGCAGCAGGTCCTTGGCAGCGCGCACGACCGCGACGCTGAAGTGCTTCATGACGGACACCATGTTGTTGCTGATCGAGCGCAGGATCGCGCAGCTCTTGATGTTGACCTCGTGGAAATGGTCGTGAAGCCCACTCACAAGAATGACCAATACGTCGAACATGTACGCGTGCAGGATCGACGACGCGTTGCACTTGAACGCATTCTCGAGAAGCGCGGATACTAAGTCCAGGAACAGCAGGCGGATCTCTTCCGAGGGCTCTTCAGGTTTGATGCGCGAGACTTTGTCCTCGTCGACGAAAATGCGGCCCCGCTTGAACGCGTCGTGCAGGAATTGATCGCGCGTAAACTGTTGGTTCTCCTCGTCAAAACCGTACTGGCTGTTGATGCGGTTCGCGATCGCCGGCATCAAGTACGGGATGAAGCGCAGCAGGTCCTGCTCCTTGGCGATGAAGAGCGTGACGACGCGGATGCAGACGTCGCGCACTTTCTCCACCGGGTCGTTGAAGCGCTTGAAGAGCGGCTTGGCAAGCTCGCTGAATGTCGAGTCTTCTTCGGCTTCTTGGCTGTCATCCAGCTCTGTAGAAGCCGTTGTGGTGACCTGCGTGCATGGCTGGAGGAAGTGGGCTTCTAACGCCAGTGCAGCCTTCTTGCGAACACTCGGGTGCTCGTCCGCGAGTCGATTCAGCTCTCGCTGCAGGCTGAACGGCTGCAGAACCACTTGCTGTGGCTCGTGCGACCCTAGTGAGTCTATTGTTTGTGTCACAGAGGCTGTTGGTGATGGCCCAGACAGTGCGCTTGTTTTCGTAACGGTGCACCCGTTCATCTTCTTGGCTTTTGCATTGTTCTTCGTGGAGCTGCTCGTTGCGGCAGATCTCCGGAGCAGGCGAGCGACGTCCACCTGCAAAGTGCTCTGCTGCATCTCCCGCCAGATCGCGTCCACGTCTCTCAAGGGCTGAGCCATGTTGGCCTTCAGTAGCTGTGAAGATTTGCTTGTGAAGCGAGAATGCGAAGAGACGCGAATGGACGTGTGTGGATCGTTCTTTTGTTTGGAGACCATCACTCGCCACGCCTTTTCAGGCTCCATGCACTACAAGTGTTGATTTGTTGTAGACGACAGCACTATTCCTACTCCCTGGCTCGCTCTCTCATGGTGATCGCAGCGATTTTCGGGCATGGTGCACACGACAAGACGCTGCTTGGGACTGAGCTAGGTGCGATGTTGAGGCTGCTGAGAGCTGACTGCTTGCAATTCCTCTTCGCCACTAGCAAAGGCGCGTTGCCTGCCTGCGTCCGTTCTGATACAGACGGACGCGCGCATCTCTCTCTTTCTCAATCAGAGCCTTTGCAGCCAAATACCTATGAACAATAGGTAAGTAAACAAGGCAGCTCAGCTCAGCTCAGGCAGTCACTACAGCGTCACAACGTGGACGGCGTGGCGGCACAAAATACCTCGAGCGTCAGGTTGTTGCTGCTCACATACTTCACGAACTCGTCGTTCACGTCCACTGCGAACCTGCGCTCGTGCTGGAAGCTGACGTAGCCTGTATCTTTTTCTTCTTGTTGTCTAACAATCACCTGGCACTCGGTCTGCGTGCTGCCGGCCTTGAAGAATGCGTAGCGCACGAACACGTGCGAGAACTTGCGCGTCTGCTTGAGGTTGTATATTGCGTCGACGCGCACGCGGTACTGCAGCGTGCGGTCCATGTACTCATACACCTGCTCCTCGCTGTTGTCGAGTTCCTTGTGCTCGTAGCACACGAATCCATCGTCGTCGTCCTTCTTGGCGCCATCTCCATCACCCTGGTCCAGCAGAATGATAGAAACACAGTGTGTCATTTGACATCTCCAAGTGTACCCATTCTTACATTTTCGAAGAGCTCACATGTAACGTCACATATAGAAATTAAGCATGGATTTGTCGCCAAGCCACACGCACCTGCGACTGCTCGTGTTTAACAGTGCGCAACTGGATGGCGGCGGGATTGCTAGTATTCGAGACGTAGGGCGTGATGTGCACGCGCAGCTCGCCGTCGGTTGTGCCGATCTTGGACACGATCGGGCTCTGTTCGTCCACGGTCAAGAAGTAGTTGAGCCCGCCGAGGTACACAACGCAGATGCCGAGGAGCTCGGGCATCTTTGATATAAGGATGGCGATACGCAGAGAGAGGATGAAAGCGTGTGAGTGTGGTATAGTGGTGACATGCAACCATTCTCTCGTCTTCATCTGTATCGTCGTCCTGTTCTGAGAGTGAGGTGAGTGAACGGATCTTCAAGCACTGAGTTTTATATATGGAGCACAAGATCAGATAACGAGTGATGGCCGAGCTCGAGAGTCTTATGCAGCTACAGCAACAAGAGCAAAGTGGACCGAGTAGTGCTTCAGGCGGAAGCGTTTCGAGGATGCCTCGCTTGTGGTGCACTTTGGCTCACATACGTGCACAGTGAGGATCATTTTACAATTCGCTAGGGCTCAAGACAATCGAGACGACGCGATGCCATCGGAAGAATCCGAGAGGTGCGTCTGGAGTGCTCCTGCCTCTCACTATGCGTCCATTTGGGCTCATTTTTCCTCACATGCGTGTGCAATTTTAGACCCTGTACACCGCGGAAGCGCCTCATCGCCGCGCAGCAGGAAGACCGCGACGTGGGCTTCCGCATGGCGACGCTCGAGCTCTCATCTGTCAGCACAGTGGCGATCGGCAGTAGCGGGAAGCAGCCGAGCGTGCGCGAGTTCAGCGCCGAGTATGTGCAGCGCGTGCTGCAGACCGCCGTCATGACCCCGCAGCGCAGCTAATCTCGCGTCAAATCGCCCACACAGTGCGAGTTTTGACTATGAACACCACTTGAGCCACTCGCCATCTTCCTCACTGGCTGTCGCGTGCGGCCATCACGCCGTCATTACCGAGAACAAGAAGATGTAGAAGCCTGTGGCATCCGCGTAACAGCACTGCGCGTGTAATGACGCCCGCCACTCTCGTCGTCGATCGTCTGTCCGTCGTCCATTTTGCTGCTGCTGGAAGCGGCGACCAAGCGCGCAGTGTCAACTCGAGCTGGATGGTAGGTAAAATGGGGTAGAAGATCAAGATATATTATCAAACCTGTTTATGTAGCACTTACCGCACAAACTAGCCTATGTATTGAAAATGTACTAGTATTTAATTATACATTTAGATTTGACAAAGGTTTAACGACAGATACTTATAATGAAAGGCCATAAAATCACTTTTGGCTTTCGGGTAAGACGTGTTGCGTTTCAGATTCAGCGCCGGTTCACCATCTGGTTCGCATCAACTCTTCCGCCGCGCAAACCAGCCAGCGCATGTAGCGAAAAAAACAACAACCAAGCAACCACTTGCTGGAACGCAACAGCCGCAAGGCGGACATGTTCATGTGCTTGCGCACGCTGCTCTCCATCAACAGCGCGTGCGCATCGAAAAGGCAATTCGATGCTGCCACGAGCGTGAAAAACATTCGCGTCCAAAAAAGATCTTCAGAAGTGTCACAATGCGGCGATACTGGGTGCCCGCAATCACACAACCTCATTTTGCCACGTTTTAGCAATGCATTGCGTATTTTGATTATTGACTAATAGGTTGGAGCTCAATTCTTAGAGTATCAATTCGTGGAGGAAAAACAAGAGGATCAGTGTAGTTTGTCTCTTGGCACTAATGTATACATATTCGAGAGGGTATGCATTTCGCGCATTTCGTT
This sequence comes from Globisporangium alternatum, assembly GCA_023334315.1. Taxonomy (NCBI): domain Eukaryota; phylum Oomycota; class Peronosporomycetes; order Pythiales; family Pythiaceae; genus Globisporangium; species Globisporangium alternatum. Next base: position 45,206 of record JAASGT010000017.1, on the reverse strand, counting down.
CGTTACTTGCTTGCGCCACATCTTTTTGCGAGCGAGCGGTTCTTGCTTGCTTGCGTCCACACAAGCAGCGACATTTGATCAAAAGTCGCACAGCAAAAATAAGTGGTGCAGCAGTGTTTTGATTTTCCGCAAGATAAGCAACAATCAACTGCAGTAGAATGAGCAAGTACAAACAGCAGCAAACAGAGCAAGCACGCAAGGTAGCCAGCCGCCCAGCGCACTGAACCCCTTTCTTCGCAGCGAGTCACTGTTTCGCTGGCTCTTTCGGGACTCGTTGAGCCAGTTAGTCGACTGTGATTGGGCGGAAAAGGACTTGCGGGAGAAGCTTCGTCCTTCGAATTGTGGTAATTCGCTACGAAAAATGCTTATTCGCTCCGAATTAGCTGATCCTTTGTGAATCGACCAACACTCTGCCGCCTATTTTGCGTCCGTCCGCGCTCTGCCCACAAAGGACGGAAAAAATGGGGCGGCGCGCCAGGCGTTTGTTTGTCTGGCGGCAGGCAAGTCATCGTCTTCGCTGCCTGTTTTCTTCTTCATCCAATCCGCGCCGCCTTTTGCAGCCAGTAGTGCAGTATCGAAAAAGTGCTCTGTCCAGGCGGACTGCGTGAGTGATTGATCGAGCGAGCGAGCGAGCGGCTCATCAGCACATTTGCGCTGACTATCTCTCTTGACGGCGCGCGGCGACTTCCATTCGTCACCAACCCAACAACAACAACAACAACAACTCGCGCAGCTGCACGACTTGCGTTTGTGAAACTTGTTGCTGGCGCAAGTGCAGTCCAGCGACATTCACTCTCGATCTCTCTCGCGCGCGTTCCTGGCATAGTAGCGTCGTCAACATTACCCACAAGCAGAACAAGGCGACACGATGGAAAAAGGCGTGGGGCTCTGGATGCGCGACGCCGAGGGCGACGAGTGGCTCCGTGCGGTCGTGGTCAAGATCGCGATGCCACCCGCGGGAGGCGCCAAGCAGTGCGAGGTGGTCGTGCGTCTGAGTGACGGGCCAAACGCGCGCAAGGATCAGACGCTCACGATCGACGTGGCCGCGCTCGAGAACGAGGAGATGCACGACATGCTGCTTGCCAACAGCCACGACATGGTACGCTTTGTGTCGCTGAGACTTGCTTTTTGTTTTGGCGTGATGGTGTGCTGACGTTTCTGTGGGTTTACGTGCGTTGACATGTAAATGTATAGGACCTGGTGGAAGACCTGATCCAGTTGCCACATCTGCATGAACCGGGCATTTGCCACACGCTGAACGAGCGCTTCAAGATCAACGAGATCTACACACTGACAGGTAATTAGTTTGTTGGTTGTTGCCTGGACATTCGAAGCGGTTTGTGAACTGGATCGAGTGCTCATCTACATCTTCTTGTCAATACTTGTAGGTGAAATCCTGCTGGCGATCAACCCATTCAAAAACATTGGGATCTACTCAGACAAGATCATGCGCAAGTACATTCGGAATGGCGACAAGCGCGACCTGGGCCAGGAAGTCAGTGACATGCCGCCGCACGTGTTCAGCATCGCTGACAAGGCGTACCGATCGCTCATGAGTCCGATCACAAAGTCTGCTCACGGGGGACTGTCGAACCAGTCGATCCTGGTCAGCGGTGAGAGTGGTGCCGGCAAGACCGAGAGCACCAAGTTCGTGATGCAGTATCTGGCGACGATCTCCCAAGCACAGAAGAGCTCGGACGACGACGGCAGCGTGATGAAGCAGGTGCTGTCTTCGAACCCGATCCTGGAATCGTTCGGTAACGCGCGAACGATTCGCAACGACAACAGTAGTCGTTTCGGCAAGTTTATCAAGATGCAGTTTTCAGACCGCGGCAACCTGATCGGTGCGTCCATCCAGACGTACCTGCTCGAGAAGGTCCGACTGGCGTACCAGGCGGAGTCGGAGCGCAACTACCACATTTTCTACGAGATCATCGCTGGTGCGTCAAGTGTCGAGAAGGAACGATGGAACTTGATGACGCCGACCAAGTTCCACTACCTGAACCAGAGTACGTGCACCAAGCGCAAAGATGGCGTGAATGATGGTGAGCAGTTCCGGGTCCTGAAGAACGCGATGCAGGTCATGGGGTTCAATGAGGAGAACATGGAGAGCATCTTCGTGACGATCTCAGCGCTGCTGCATCTCGGCAACCTGGAGTTTGACACGAAGGATCACACTTCTGGTACCGAAGGCTCGACGATCTCGCCCGACTGCGAAGATTCGATGCAGGTGGTGCTGAACTATCTGGAAGTCGACAAGGCCGGCCTTGAAGAAGCCATCTGCTACCGCAAGATTCAGGCAAAGGACGAGACGTACTCGATCAGTTTGCTGCCGGAAGTTGCTGAGAACACTCGTGACGCCCTCGCCCGCTTCATCTACGGGAAGCTCTTCGACTGGCTCGTGAGCCGAATCAACGAAATCGTTGAGTGCGAAGAAAGCGACACGTCGTTCATCGGGCTGCTCGATATTTTCGGTTTTGAAGATCTCGAGCACAACTCGTTTGAGCAGTTGTGCATCAACTACGCCAACGAAACCTTGCAACAGCACTTCAACCTCACTGTGCTGCGCATGGAGCAAGAGACGTACGAGCGCGAGCAGATCAAGTGGAGCTTCATCAACTTCCCAGACAACAGCGCGTGCATTGATCTGATCCAGGGCAAGCCATTCGGTATCTTGAACGCGCTCGACGAAGAGTGCATCGTACCGCAAGGAAACGACCGCAACTTTGCGCGCAAGCTGTTCCGTCAGCATGACGCTCACGCGCACTTCAGCGCGGACAAGACCCAGCAGGCGAACCATCACTTTGTGATCCACCACTACGCAGGAAAGGTGGCGTACGACACTTTCGGATTCTGCGAGAAGAACAAGGACGTTTTGTACTCCGAGATCACGAACCTGATCAAGCGGTCGTCCAAGCCGTTTGTTCGCAGCTTGCTTAAGCTGACCGAGCCCAGACGGCGCTCATCTGGACGACCGGTGGGTATTATGAAGGGTCGAGCCACAAGCGTCGCGAGTCGCGTGAGTTTGGGCTCCCAGTTTCGAAACCAGCTGAAGGACCTGATCGAGACGATCAGTGTGACGAGCTGTCACTACGTCCGATGTCTCAAGCCGAATGACAACGCCAAGCCTGCTTCTTTCGTGTCGAAGCGCATTTGCGACCAATTGAAGGCTGGTGGTGTTCTGGAAGCCGTGCGAGTGAACCGTGCTGGGTACCCCGTGCGAATTGCGCACCAGCAATTTATCAAGCGCTACCGCCCACTGGCAAACGGAAGCTACTTGCGCAAGATTCCCGAGCAAGCGGGGTCGGACGATTTCTTCGACCCTGACGAGAGGAAGCAGTCGTCGAACCTCCTTGTTGAGTACCTACTCAAGGCGCACGCTGAGCGGTACCCGGAGTTGAAGGTGGACTCGTCCATGAACCAGCAAGATGCCTTTGCTGTTGCTGGCATCCAGGTCGGTACCACGCGCGTGTTTTTCCGCCGCTCGGCCATCCAGTTCGTTGAGGCGCAGCTCGCCAAGCGCTACGGAGAGTTCGTGGTGCTGATCCAGACGGCTGTTCGTGGCATGATCGCGCGACGTCGCTACCACAACATGAAGGTTGCGTCCGTGGTTGTACAGCGAGTCATTCGTGGATTTATCTCCCGCTGCAGATTCCAAGTGCTTCTGACGCGTCACAGAGAGAAGCAAGCCGCCCTTCTTCGTGAAAAGCAGTTGGCTGAACAGAAGATGCGTGAAGACGAGCAGCGTGCTGCGGAGAAGAAGAAGAGGGAGCAGCGGCTGATGGACGAGCAGCGCAAGGCAGCGGAACTAGAGGAGGAGCAAAATCGACTCACGGCTCAATCCACGCAGTCCGCATCTTCCGATCCAGTGTCGGACGATTCCTCCGAAGAAGCGTCGGCTGCTGCTCAGCTTGCGGAGGAGGACATGTCGCGAGCGACGAACCGCAACACTCGTGGCACGTCTCGCTTCCGCTTTACGAAAGAATACAACGACTCGCGAGACAGCCGGATGACGATGGGCGGCGGACCTCGCTCGGTTGCGATGGACCCTGGTGATACTGTGCTTCACGTTGCGGCGAACTGCTGCAACGAACACGACGTTCTCAAGCTTCTGCAGAACGGATCAGACATCAATGCGCGCAACCGCCGCGGAAGAACGCCACTGCACACTGCGTCGCTGTACTCGAACCTGGAAGTTGTTGGTATTCTGCTCGACTGGGAAGCCGATGTGGTTGCGGTCGACGATGATGGCAACACCCCGCTGCACTTGACGAAGGATGCGCACATTGCCCGCATGCTGCTGGAAGCCGGTTGTACTCCAAACATTGTGAATGTGGAAGGTCGCACTCCACTGATTGAAGCCGTGGATCGTGGCGAGGTGAAGATTGTCAATTTGCTGCTGCAGTTCAAGGCGGACGTGCTGTTCCGAGAGCTCAAGCACCACCAGACCGCCATGCACCTTGCTGTGCGTAAAGGTCACTACGCGATCGTCATGGAGCTATGCAAGGCGGACGACATTCGTGATCTGATTCTCCTGACCGACCGCAACGAGAACAACGCGCTCCACTTCGCCGTCTCCCGTGACCGCAAGAACGGATACCGCCTGGTGGACTACTTGGTCAAGCACGGTGCTGAGGTGGACAAGGTCAACGCGCGTCTCCAGACGCCACTGGTGGTTCACATTCTGACGACCCGCCAGACGGATCCAGCGATCACTGAGTTGTTCCTGTCGAAGGGCTCAGACCCGAACGTCCAGCTTCCTGATGGATCTACGCTACTCCACGTCGCGGTCGAGCGTGAACTGATCGACATTGCTTGTGCGTTGATCCGCCACGGAGCGTACCTGAACCAGCCGGACGAGAAGGGACGCCTTGTGATGGACGTCGCGCAGAAGAAGTACCTGCGGAAGCTGTTCAGCGCGATCACGCAGCCGCCTACCTGGATCGACGAGAAGGACCGCAAGGTGTGCATGCAGTGCAACAACAAGTTCAAGTTCGGCAACCGCCGGCACCACTGCCGTCACTGCGGGTGCGTCTGCTGCTCGGAGTGCTCGTCGTTCACGGTGGAGATGTTCCGATTCCCCAAGGACTTCCCAGGTCGTCTGACGAGCGGTGGCAAGTCCGTGAAGGACCCGCAGCGCGTGTGCAAGACGTGCCACGCCGTGTTCAAGATGCGCACGGCGCAGAAGGAGTCCAAGTCGGGCTTTATGGCGCGTGTGCTGGGGTACGAGTGGGATGAGGTCACGACGACTGCCTAGAGGGTGGAGACTGAAGCAAAGCTCAAAGCGAACATCAAGTCCAGCCCAGAGAGTGTATCTATCAGGGGTATTTGTGTATAAGTCTTGGTATATTAAATGGAGCATCGTGCGTGCCTTGCAGGGACAACTTCGTCGAGAGAAGGTGTACAAGAATGATAGAGCCCGCCCGAGAAGAGATGAAGCAACGCAAGGAACCAAGTGATGTGTTCGATATATTGGTTCATGAAGGACAAGTGAGGAACAGAGATGGAATTAAAATATTGTCTTTCTTCTGTAGATGCAGTGTCCCCCGGTTGTGGTCAAGAGATGAGCTAACGCCTTTAGCTATCCCTGCAGCAACAGGTTCTTCGCGAGCGGGTCTTCCACTGGTTGCATGTATCCGCAGTCTTCGCGCAGTCCGATGGCGCGCTGCCCGTCGCTGCTGATCATGCCGTCGAAGCACGAGCATCGCCCGCTCACGTAGTTGCAGACGCCGCTGCGTGGAAGAGGCACAAGCAACGGAGAGAAAGTTAACAACAGCAGCATCAGGGACACGGTCATCAAGCAGCACGACGCACTTGTTGGAGCACTCGGAGTTCTCGAGCGTGCCGCGCTTCGACGTGCCCGTGCCGTCGCAGTCGATCGTGAAGTCCGGAATCAGCGCCGCGTTGGCCCCCAAGTCGACACGCAGCGGAGGAATGTCGCCGAGCGCCGAGATGAACTCGATCGAGATCTTGTTATTGCCAGTGAGTGTGCACGCTGTGGTGCCGCTGGAGAACGTCACGCGGACGAGTCCGATCGCATTGACTGCACTCAGAGCGTTCTGAAGGTTCAGCGCCGAGATGCTGGACGCCAGTAGCTGCGTCTTCTCGCCGCGAAAGCTCAGCGTGAAGCTTGTGACCTGCGTGTGTCTGCAGACGATGGTCTGCACCTCGCGCGTCTGATCCGTGGTGCGCGGATCGTCGCCGCGAGGACACGACCGCAGCGAGCAGTCGTGGCCCTGGAAGCCTGCGTCGCAAGCGCAGCCCTGGATCTTGTTGAAGTCCCAGGTTTTCGGGTTGTTGGGCGTCTTCCCGTACGTGATCGCGATCGGCTCGCCGTTGGTACGTGCCTCTAGCGCGAGCTCCGCCATCGTGAGGCATCGTCCATTCCCATTGCACGGATTATCGAGACCCGGGCACTTCATGCGCTCACACGCAGCACCTTCGAACGACTGTGGACACACACACTCGCCCTTCGAGTTGTCGCAGACGCCCACCCCGGAGCAAATGGCGAGCGAGTGGGCCTGATTATCAGCGATTGGCAAATCGAACCACGCGACGCCTCTCGGACACGTGCGAGTGGAGCAGTCGCCGGACGCCCAGCCGTCCACGCAGAAGCAGCGGAACTGCGGCGCGCCGGAGCAGTAGCCGTGGCCGCTGCACGCGATCTCACCGGGGCACGAGATGATCGTGAGCTCCGGTGCGCCACAGTCACCGCGATCGCCCGGTTTGCCGTTGCCACCGCTGGTCGTGTAGCCCGAGTAGCACGCGCAGACGCCAGAGCTCTGGTCGCAGCGGCCGCGGTTCGAGCACAGCTCGTTCTCCTTGGAGCCCTCTTCGGCCTTGGTGATGAGCAGCTTGGGCGTGCTGCCGACACCGGCGTGCACCAGCTTTGAGCCTTCACCCACGAGAAGCGGCAGTCTACAGAGCGAAAGTCACAATCAGATGCCCAATGCCCAGTTCTCAAGACAGACAAGCGACTACTAGGTGCACTTACGAGCCAAAGTTCTGCGTGAACTCCATCGTGACAAAGTTGCCGTCGGCCGTGCACATCGACGTGCTCGTGCCTGCGAAGAGCACGTTGACGCTCCGGAGTGTGACGAGCGCCTAAGCATCACCACCACCAGATGAGTGCTCCAGCGCCATGCACCAGGAAATATTGTGGGTTTGTAGATGAGCCAACGTACATTCAGTTTCGCTCGCACGACATCGGCATTGTCGACAGCGCCGATCGGTATGGTCGTCTGACCCCGGTACGATAGCGTGAACGTCCCACCCTACACAACAACAACAACCACAGCAACCGCAGCCACACTCAGTATCCAAGACCTAGGCCTCCATTACAGTTCGGAGGTCATTGATGGTGCCACGCACGGTTGCCGCGCAGTAGACGGTCTGCTTCTCGTTCTTCTGCAGTCCGAAGAGCGTATCGGTCGCTGCGCCCGTGAGCGGATCATCGCCAGCGGGGCACTGGCCTACACGAGTGTGCGTGCCACACAGCAGTCAACATGTGAGATGCTCCACGCAGTTCTCATCGCAAACAAAATGCGGCATGACGGAGCACGCACGCTTGGAACAGTCGCCGCCCTCGTAGTTGTCGTCACAGACGCAGCCATAGACCATATCGCTGTCCCAGTTGGCGTCGTAGCGGAAGGGCGAGCCAATTCCACGGTCCTTGCGGAACGCGTTGAAGCGCATCGAGCGGCAGTCGCCGTGCATGGAGCAGCCATTCGTGCACGCCACTGGACATTATCATAGATCCGATACAGCTCAGTCGTCCAAAGCTTCGAGCCATGACCAATCAATATGGCGATATCTATACTCACAGCGATTGCAGGCGAGACCCGTGAAGCCGAGGTCGCAGGTGCATTTCCCAGTGTTATAGTCACACGAGCCGCGGTTCGAGCACACGGCGGGCAAGTGCGCGCGGTCTGTCGCCACCGCGACGTCGCTCCACGCAGGTCCCAACGGACATGTGCCTGCGGTGCGTACGTATTAGTACGCAACTCATGTGAATAACCAGTGCCCTTGCATGGCAAAAGCAAGCGCAAGTAGCACGTACGACGCGAGCAATCGCCACCGGCGTAGCCCTTGAAGCACGAGCAGATGCAGCCGTTGCCGAGCGTCGTGCAGATGCCGCGGCCGCTGCACTGGTTCGGGCAGCAGCTCTCCACGGAGCGCCCCTGCAGCAGCGTCAGCAGCATCAGTAGTGCGTACGTAGTCAGCAGAGACCGCATCTCCTCCACTCTCTTTCTCTGAGTGAGCTGTGCCCACAAAGAGAGAGTCCTTCTTGTGCTGGTGCTTTGATGAGAAGATGCTAAATACCAGCGTCCTTTGATGTGCGTCTGGGAGAAACGCCTCGTAAGATCACCAACTTACTATGAGATATCAAAGTACCAACATAGTAAATGAGCGACCATTTCAGGTCGATACTCTAAGTAAATTTAGAGCACCTGACAACCTCGGAGTAGGCTTCCCCGGTCACCTGGGCTCTTCGAGCCCAGGTGAGCTTGTGTTCGTTCTTGAGGAAGATGTTGCGTGCTGCGTTGACATCTCGATCCATCCTCAGCTCACACTTCGTACAGTGGAAGACCTTCTCGTGCGTGATGTTGCGGTTGTTTCTCTCGCAGCGTGACCACGTCTTCGTCGTGTAGTGTTCTTCACACTCGACCATCTTCCCTCCAGACCAACTTTGAATACGTTTTTCAAAAAATCTACACAACTCAGTGGAAAATCGTGTATAATTGGCATCTCTCGAACGGTTTCGACACCAAGTGGATCCACTGACGGGCGGATCCACTCATGACATCGTCCACTTTTAGTGTAGGAATTGATGTGGTCCACATCCACGACACGATCCCAATCAACTCCAACCAGGAATGAGAACCAGAAAGCTCAAGAGCTCCACAGAACTCAAGCAAGTGATAGACAGGCATGCAGCGACTCGTACGACGAAGCAGCGGAGCCCTGCGCCGCGTGTTGGCGACCACTGCGACCGCGCCAGGCGCAGCTCAGCGTCACGTTGCTGTCTCTGCGCTACCGTCCATGGGTGTCTCCACTGCAGCGCAGATGCAGCAAGTGGCTGTGCGCCAGGCGATTGTGCGCGCGTTCAGCGCCAAGACCGGTGGCGACGAGGTGAGTTGCTATTGCTAGTAGGCGTCTATCTACTGGTGTGCGTGCCTGTCTAATGCGTTGCGCTTGTGTGTAATTGGCAGGGCCTCCGTGCACTCAAGCGAGCAAAGGAGCTGATCGAGGAGGACAACATCGAGAAGGCGATGGGCTTCCTGAGCGTCGCGGCGAAGGACGACGTGGCCGAGGCGCAGTACCTTCTTGGCAGCCTGCTGCTGGATGACGACGAGGACGAAGACAACGAAGAAGAAGCCGGTGACGATGATGACGATGACGAGCTCATCATGGACGTGGAGGCCAAGCGCCACCAGAATTATCGCGAAGACGACCCGCAGGACATCCGCAGCATCCGCAAGAGCGCGCGCAAGGCGTACAAGGAGTACCTGCAGGCGAACCTGTCGGCCTCGCCAGTCGGCCGCCTAGGCAAAAAGCTCGCGTCGGTCGTGCAGCACGCGACGGTGGATGAGTTGGACCGCGCGTTCGGCACGACGCTCAAGCAGTTTCTCGACCCCAAGGCCAAGATCCGTCCATTGGCGAAGGACCAGAGCGCCACCAGCAGCGAACTCGCGCAGATCGACAAGGCCGACTCGACCCAGGCCGTCGAGTGGATCCGACACGCGGCTGAGAACAACCACCGTGACGCTCTCGTGCAGCTCGGGAACCTCTGTCTGAGCCAGGAGCCGCCGCTCGCGTTCGCTGCGAGCGAGTGGTACTCGCGCGCGTGCTCGGCCCGCGACCCAACGCCGCACCCAGACGCGCTCTACAACCTCGGGCTCATGCTTCACGACGGCGTGGACGACTCGGAGCCGCCGTTCCCAGCGAACAAAGCCGCGTCGATTCCGTACTTTGTCAAGGCCGCGGAAGTCGGCGACGCGTCGGCACAGTTCTTCATGGGCCACCTGCTGCACCAGGGCGACGCAGAACTGGCCATCGAGGCCAACATCGACAGCGCGCTTATGCTCATCAACACGGCCGCGGACAAGGACCACGGTGGCGCGCACTTCTACCTCGCGCAGCTCTACCGCTCGGGCGACCCGGCGCACAAGATCGAGGCGGACCAGTCCAAGTTCCTCGAGCACCTGGACGCCGCGATCGAGCTCAGCGAGGACGACGCGCTCTTCTGCATGGCTGACATGTACTTCCACGGCAGTGATGAGTTCCCTGAGGACCTGGAGCAGGCGCGCCGCTTCTACAAGGCCGCGGCCGACGAGGGCCACGTTGACGCGTTCTGCTGCCTCGGCACGATCTACTACAACGGTCTGGGCGTGAAGCAGGATTACGAGAAGGCGTTCTACTACTACCAAGAGGCCGCGGACCGCCACTCGATGGAGGCGTGGAAGAACCTCGCCGAGATGTACTCGTTCGGCCGCGGCGTGCCGCGCAACGAGGCCACGGCCGAATCGATCCTCAAGATGCTGCGAAAGGTCGAAGAGGACGACGATGTTGAGGCGGAGGGCGAGACCAAGAAGTCCGACTAGAGAGGAGAGAGAAGAACGGTTTAGAGAGCACGAGAGATACACAAATTTTACATCATACACACCTTCCTTCATTCGTTCATATGCCGCTAGCTTGAGTTGTAAGGGAAAGAAAGGCTGATACTTTAGAGAACCTCATCAGGAGAGCTGCGTCGGATCTGCGTACACTTCGAAGGTCGAGATCGGGAACTGCCAGTCCGTTCGCGCCGTGTATCGAGGCTTTGCTGGCGAAGGTGTTGGCTGCTCTGGCAGTGCGCTCGCCTCGCCTTCTTTCTGAGCCAGCGGCTCGTCCTTTGTTTCGTCCTGAGCGTTGTCTTCTTCTGGGGCTTCTGTCTCATGCTGTGGCGCGCCCACGTGTGTTGCTTCTCCAGGCTGATCAGCGGCGACCTGTCCTGATTCTTCCTGTGTAGCCACGTGCTCTGCGTCCTGCTGGCTTGCTGGAACTTCATCTTCTGCCGTCACGCCTTGTTCCTGGGCTGGTCGCGTCTGCGGTCGACCACGCTTCACTGTCATTCACAATAGCGGTACACACCCAGACAGTTAGATACGGTCACCTCCTTGACATGTTGCTGTTGCTTTCCGACTTACAGAAGGCGTCGGTGGCCGCAGTCGCGTCCTTGGAGAGGTTCACAAAGCCCACGGACGTGCCGATCGTCTCGCGCGTCGACGACGGCAGCCTGTGCAGGTATCCGTGCGCGACCTCGGCGCCGAGTACGCCCTCGCCGCCCCAGTGCTCGCTCGGCGAGATGGACAAGATGCGGACTTGGTCCAGCTCCGTGCTATTGTAATGTTGATGCAAGCGAGCCATTCTCATTAGTCACCACACGTTCCCAAGGCAGATACACAAGAGCGAGCTCACTTGTAGACGTAGCACTGGAACGTGTCCTCGAGCGCCTCCAAAATCTCGTCGTGGAGGTCCTCGGGGTCGCGGAACACGCGCTCGGGCGTGCCCAAGAGGTAGTCGGACTCGGGCTTGAGGCCCGCGTGGTGCGCCGGCGAGTTCATCACCACGTTCTGTTGTATATAAGCACAAGCGCTATCAGTTAGTGCCACTGCTGCTAATGTGAAGTACGCATAGCTAGCTGTTCATATATAGAGACAGAGGAACGCACCAGCACGTGGAGCAGCTGGTCCTCGGCGCCCTCGTACGAGTCGAAGCGGATCGTGACGCCCAGTAGGCCCTTGCCCGGCCACTCGCGGCTAGGTGTGAGCTCCAGCTCTGCATACAAACAACAAACAAAAACCACATACGCATCATGAGCAATATATCCTCTATACATGACACGTGGTGCATGACGTCCGAAATGTACCTCGCGTAGTCTGGGACTTGACGTTGTAGACCAAGAGCTGCATGGGGCGGTCCTCGCTCTGCGCGATGAGCTCCATGAGCGTCGAGTCCTTCGTGTCCTGCGCAATAGGTATACATAAACGCAGTAAGACACACATGAGTCATGCAGCAAGCGCTATACACACATACGAGCTAGGCTATCGAACGTACGAGGCGGATGCCGTTGGCCTCGAGGATGAAGTCGAAGAAGGACACGAAGCCTGCGCGCGAGGCCGGCGACTGATCCTGGATGCCCAGCACACGGAAGCCGCAGTACGCGGCCTCGAGCAGCTCCCCGTCGTCCGCGGACGACGAGCGCCGCGCGCGCGACCCGGACGAGGCGCGCTCCTCGTCCGCCAGCGTCGAGCTCTCGTTGCCCATGCTTCAAACGAAATGGCGAGTCTGGCGAGCTAGGATCCAAAAACACAGGGCATATCCTATTTGTCGAATTGTGTTAATGGGTGAAGCGTACCAGACCACCCAGAAATATGGCCGTTGTAACAAAAAACGAGATAATGGGTAGCGCTATTGTAAGTGTATCGCTTCAATGAAATTAAACTTTGCTTTGTACACATTCGACCAATTCCGTTGGGTTTTTGAAAAAGCGTGGCAAAAAGTAGACGCTTCATAGTGAGAGCAAGTTGTTTTAAAAACTGTGCAAGCGACCTACCCCTAACTATAAGGGCTAGGGAGTAGTAAACTCTGATAGTGGGTAAAACGCGCGTAATCAACTGGGTGATAGCTGGGTGACTGCAGTGTTGACGCCATTGTCCTCGTGGTCAGCACTGCTGCTAGTAGCAGGAGACACTCTTGGGCTTCATCTGGTTCAGAGCCTGCAGCAGCTACACCTCGGCATGCGACCTAAGCGCCATGCTGCATGCCTCTCTCACTCACTGGGACCCAAGCTCACCAGCAACAGGAGACCTATTTGTAAAAATCTTCATTCTGTAATTACGATTACATTACTACCACGACGCGAAGGCTGTACGCTCCCGCTAGCTCGTTCACTCAGTCCTACTTGCGCCCCTGCTGCTGCTGCTGCGAGTTCTGGTTCTGGTTAAAGTTGATGTTGTACGAGCCCGTGTTCGGGTCCTGCACCATCTGGAAGTTGTCCGTGCTGAGCCCGAACTTGCCCAGGATCGTGTTGCCGAAGCCCTTGAGCTTCTCGAGCATCTCGGCCTTCATTTTCTCCTGACGCTCGTCCACGACCTTCTTGATGCGCGCGTGCGCCGCCACGACCGGCCGGATCGTCGGGTCGATCTTCAAGACGGCGTCGTAGTCGCGCAGCGCCTCTTCCAGCTTGTCGAGCTTCTCGTACGCCTCGGCGCGGCGGATCAGAGCCTATTAGTTAGCAACATACGCACATACACAAAACCTCTTTCATGAGCCTCACAGTCACAGTGTCACGCGGACGGCTACAAGTTGCAGTACCTTGACGTAGTTCGGCGACAGCTCGATGGACTGGGAGCAGTCGTCGATCGCTTCTTCAGGACGGCCCTGTAGATTACTGACGTTAGATCGCAACTCTCTACAAGAACACTATCGAGAAATGAGAGCGCACAATAAAAGTTATGGACTTACCAAGCGAATGAGGCACGCAGCTCGGTTGCTAAAGTACACGGCCTGTGCAAGAAGTACACACACAGACACATGGTGATGAGGATCAGAGCCCGCAACGCTCATTCCAGCACGCACAAACGCAATGCACGCACTCTGTTGTACGCGTAGTCCTGCTCAACAGGACAGAGCTTGAGCGCGGTTGTGTAGCAGTCGATCGCGTCCAAGTACTTGCCCTGCGCAAACACCCTGCAGACACGAACGCAAGCATATCGACACTCCCACGTGAGCTCATGTATGCAACAATGCACAGTCGTTGTCAGCTATACGAATGCACAATACGCACTCATTGCCGAGCTCCTTGGCCTTGGACGCGTTCTTGACGCTTTTCTCGTCCTCGCCGATCATGAGCTTGTCCAGTTTGGCTTCGAGCGTCTCCTCTTCTTGCGCTTCGTCTACTGCTGCGTCACTCTCCTCCTGCTCCTTCTTGGCCACAGTCGACTGCGGGTGGGTCGCTGGGTAGTGCGTCTCCTCCTCCAGCACTTCGAAGCGCGACTCCATCGCGCTCTCGTCCGCGCGGCGCTCGCTCGTCATCTGCTTCTTTGGCGTTCGCCTTCTCTCAATTGTGTTGTTGCTTCCAGAATCAATGTCAAAATTGATGTCGAATTTGATGATTTCTAGTATGAGATCAATTGATGTCCAACTTACACAGATGGTTGTCTTCATATGAATTCGACAACAATCTGGCCATTTACAGAATTTATGAAGACTTCAAAAGTTATGGTGTGCTTCTTTTATCAGAACTTTTTGCTCTTTTATCAAATTTTTGTCCCTTGTAAGCGATAGCAAAACGTCCCAAAATCTCAAATAGGAAGTCTATCGAATCAATTTGAAATATTTTGTCGTTTTCTCAGATAATCTGATAAATCGACAAAAGATCCCAAACTGATTCAATACAATTTCTATTTAACATTTTGGGATGTTTTGCTGTCGCTTAAAAGGACACTGGTTATTGATAATTGCAATACACACCGGACTTGTATTGCGTACAGCAACTCACTTCTTCTTGCCCTTCTTTCCGCCCGCGGCGCCCTTCTTGCCTTTCTTGTTCTTGGCCGCCATCTTGGTGTACTCGCGGCGCGCGAGCATTCCGCGGTACACCTTCTGGATCTTGGTCGCGGCGTCGAAGATGAACTGGATACCAGGAGCACAGGATCACGGCGTTAGAGTAACTCCACCGGTCAGTGGCAAAACCTGAGACCCAACAATACCCAAAGTACACACCTGCAGCTTCTCGCGCTCGCGGGCATGGATCTCTTCAAGCACCTTCTCTTCAGCGTCGATCCGCGACTGCTCTTCGTCGATCTGTAGGTACCACAATATAGCTCAGGTCAGCACTAATCCCAAAAGTCCTGCGTATCAAGCAGGGACAGAACAAACCTTGATGAAGTGCTCGTGGAACTCCTGACACTGCTCCTTCTCTTTCTCGAACGTGCCCTTGAGGGTGCGCATTTCCTCCTCCATTGCGACCATCTCCGAGTCGTACTTCTCCACGACGCTCGCGACCTCCGTCGCGGTCTTGCACTTCTTCTTGCGCAGCATGTCCTCCTCTTCCTGGTGCTCCTGCGTCATCTTGGCAGCCGACGCCTGCAGCGCCGCGGCCTTGTCCAGCAACATCTTCATCTCCTGCGTGTGGTTCTCGTGCGCCTTGTTCTGCGCCTCTTTCAGCTCGGCCTCGATCATGTTGAGCTCGTGGGCCACGCTCTAATGGTTAGTGGTTAGGCAAGACAGTCAGATGACACGGCTGGTGACCTTTACTGTACCCTTGTTGCAGACCAGAACAGAAGACAAGCCGCACGTACCTGGTTGATCGAGTGCAGCTCGTTGCGCAGCTTTTGCACCTGGGAGTCGAGCAGCGCGAGCTCCTCCTCTTTTGTGCGCCGCAGCTCGCTGAGCTTCTCGCGGATCGACACGCGCTCGTCTTCGGCCTGCTTCATGCGCGCCTCAGCGACGTTCATGAGCTCCTTCTTGGACTTGGCGTCCTCGAGCGTCTTCTCGAGCTGGCTGTGCGTCAGGTCCGTGAGCTCCGAAAGCGCCTTGACGAGCATCTGCATGTCCTCGGACCGGTCATGCGAGACCGTGCCGTGGTGATAGAGGATCTCGACGCCCACGGGGTTCTCACGCAGGTCACGGCAGAGCGTGCGCGCCGTGAGCCGCACCTGGTCACCGATGTCCTCCTGCCGGCTGTCCATCGCGTCGAGTGCCTGTAGGAAGAGCTGCTCCCAGCGCCAGTGCTCGCGCAGCAGCTCGGCCGAGTTGAGGCATCGGTTCTCGCGCAATGTGGTCAGCAGCTCGCTCTGCGGCTCGAGCGGCACGTACGTGAGGTAGTTGAGTCGGTCAAGCAGGTCGCCCATGACCGCCATCATGCGCTGCGACTCGACGTTCGTGAGCTTCTGCATCTCGCGTTCTTTGCACTGGTTAGTTTGCAAGTGTGGCTTGCGAGAATACCACACGATGTCGAAGCGACGCTGTCGGTTAGAACAAGTGGTGTATTGTATTCATGTCCTGGACAGTGTGCTTGTGCGAACAAGAACATGGATACATTAGTCCCGAACAACACATAAAATAGGAACATGGCTACATTTTGACAGAGTGTTGATCACGTACTTTCCTTTTTCTCTTATTTGCGCGACCTCCGTTCCACGCCGCCCATTGGAATGAACGCCTCGCAACTAAAGAAGAAGAAGACACCGTGAGGCCACTCACCCGCTAGTTCGCACGTCCGGCCACCAGCAGAGCAACCATGACGCTGTGGCAGACGCTCCTCCTCGTGATGCTTCTCCTCGTCCTCGCGAGCACCACGCACGTTGTGTCCGACGAAGCCCCCGCCACCGACGACTCCCCCGGCGGTGGTTGGCACGCCATCGAGCTCACGAAAGAAGACGTCATGCGCCTCACCACGACACTCAAGAGCGAGTTCAACTACCGCGCGACCGTCAAGTACCGCGTGTGCATGTTCACGTTCGACAAGATCTATAAGCAGAAGTTCGCCCACGGCGCCAACTACCAGTACCACGGCCTCGCGTGTCGGGTCGAGAGCGCCGCGGTCGCGGGTCAGTGTCAAGGCCAAATGGAGGCTTACTCGTTCTGCGCGATTCACGACATCCGCATCTTCGAGCCACTGGGCTCCGTCATGGCGACGCAGGTGCTCATGATTGACGTCCTGGACGGAAAGCCGCCGAAAGACATCAACAACGTGATCATCCTCACGGAGAGCTACTCGGGCGTGCCAGCCATTCCGATGCCCAGCACTGCCGTCACCACGAGTCTATCACCCCCAGCGAACGCACCATCAACCAGTGGTAGCCTGGTGAGCGTCGAGCCGATGGTCAAGTCTCCGTCAGCCTCCAGCACTACCGTCGAGCAGAGCCCATCGCCTTCGCTAGCGTCAGTGCAAGTCAGCTCCGCAACCTCAGTAGCCGCGATGACGGTGTTGACGACCATGAGTGGCTGTCTTGCAGTATACCTGGCATTATGAATGAAGCAAAGTCAGGTAGCCCAGTCCGTTCGTTAAACAAGAGCTAGTAACGTCCGAGAGTCTACAGAGCGATCGAGAAACGAGTTGTCCTTGTCTGTCGTTTGCAAAAATGAGCGAGCTGAAGGCAAAGGTACATGACCCAGAGAGTCTGCTAGGAGTACAGCTGTACTAGGAATGACCTGAGGTTCTAAATGTTTGGCTCTATGTGCCGAATTCACTTCGTACTTTTCGTTGTGGCCACCACCACTAACACGAATGATTGAACCATAGCGCACTACGTCACCGGAGCCCCACTTCCAGTGGAGCTCACACAGGAGCTAATGCTACTGCTCAAGCGCGCGCTCGAGAGCGAGTCAAACTACCGCGATCCGGTTCGAGTAAATTCTGCGTCGTGGAGCCACAACCACAGAGAGGAGATGCCTCAGGATCCCTGCGCCTTCGTCGCAATAACGTATCTGAGTTTTGTGGACAGCAGCTCTCGGTTTGTGATGTACACTCAAGCCCTGACAATCTTCACCACTCTCTAAAGCAAAGCAATGTCGATCGGGAAATGGAATCCACTCGCAATGGCGGATGGAATCACGCAACAGACGACCTCAGTACACGTTCAGGACATGGATACACTTGTTGTCCCGAATCGAACAATCCTGTTTTTTTATCGTCACTCTGCCTCCAATTTTTATATTTCAATCTCTCAAAACCCATTCCTCTTTTTATCATATATGACATCTCACTCGACCACCACCGACCAAAAAAAGAAAGCCCAGACTTCAAGACGGCAGATAGTACTTAACTTTACAAGAAAAATCACGAAGCGGGTACATGAGCCAGCGTTGGGTTCATTAGCCAACTTCACCACTCGTGAGTGAGATCGGATGGAGCCACTTCTGGTTTCGAACTGAGCTTAAGGACTCGACTCTTTCAGCTTCAACCACAAGTCCCATCCGACAGATCGACAGATCGACACGCTGCTCAGCATCGACAGCTCTCTCACTTCTCAATTCTCGAGCTATAAGAAGAATCTCAGCCAGCAACAGCACGCACTATCGTCACAGCCATGTCGACTGTCGCTGCTCTTGAATTCACGCATATGTCGGGATATGCGACAGTCGCCTCGATCACGCAAGAACAGACTTTGCTGCTCACACGCGCACTCGCGAATGAGTCCAACTACCACGAGGGCGTCACTGCGCGTGTGAGCGTGCTCGAGATCCGCTCGGTGACCCAGCAGGTCGACAATGGCACGAGCTACCGCTACGAAGTCGTCGCAGCTCCAGTGAGTCGTGTTGGTGCTACGACAACGGTGGACTCGAGCCACCCAGAGGTGTACGCGATCCAGATCTACGAGCAGTCCTGGACCAACACGCTGCAGGTGACGGGCATCGAGTTACTCTCCACGGACGTCCACACGAGTACGATTACCAAGAAGCACCACACTGTACTCGTGCCTGTGAAGCACACTGTATTGTTGCCTGTAAAGCACGTGACGACGACCACGACGACCACGACAACTATCGCCAGCCACGCTACAGCAGCGACAGGCGACGAGAGTATCGTGAAGCACACGGGATCCACTGAATCAGCTCCTGCACCTGTGACGCAGGCAAAGAAGGCGCACGCGCCCACGTCGTTCCTCTGCTCCATCGACGCGCTCTTCTTCTAGCTCTACGTTATCGCTTTTCCCCATATCTGTTGTTTGTAATCCATGCATCTTTGCACATAAGTTTTCGGTCATTGAGCTCAGCGAATGGAGCGCTTGCTTTGCTCGAAGCGCAACACTGTTGATGACCGGGTGTAACACAGTCTGTGCTGAACTCATGGGTATGACGATGGATATGTTGTGTACCCATCTGAGGATCCGATCGATCGTCATTGCTTGCAGAAACCTCCGCTGCGCAGTCAAGCTCTCATTTACCACGAGCGTGTCACGACGCGCGTGCGCGTGGTCAAGGGCTTCTAGTTTCGCGTCAGAGACTCTCCGGATACAACTATCGGCACAAAGCGCTGACGAGTCTAGTGACCAGCGGCGACGACGTCGAAAGTTCAAAGGGATAGCCTCATAGTTTCGAGCTCTACTACTGTTGAGCCAACATGACAACGGCCAACCAGTCTCTACATCGATCAAAGTGCGCTTCAGAGCACAAATCTGATGAGCGAGCGCTTTGAGGTCTCTGGCATTTTGATGCTATCTCACGATTCGTACAAGCAGATCTTGTACACACAGCAGTGGCTCGAGCTCGAGCACGATCGCCGGCTACTCGGCGGAGCCTCGCATCCAGTCGAACTCACCCTGTAGCACAAATGAGAGGGAAGCCAACTATGAAGATGCTACGATGAGGATCTCTCTCTCTCGAAATAGGGAGGGCACAGTCGCGAGTGCGGACGAGGCGAATTAAGAAGCATACCATTAGCAGCAGTGGAGCTCTGCTGTTTGATCTTAAGGCTCGGAGGTCGATTGACGAATCAAGCCTTTCAAGACGTCTACTTGGTAGGTAGCCCTTGCAAAATACGATGATAACAGTATCAGTAATGTAAGTCAGCAGCATATCATAACAGTATCCTTGTTTCTAAGGCTTGATGCTCTGACCTGCGCCTTCTTTCCTCTGGTTTTGTAGTCGAACGCGTTGGAGCAGGGCTGTGTTAACACACTGTGCTTGGATGGCTACATGTGTACCCATCCATGGCGAAATGGGTACACTTTATTGTACTCAATCTAAATTTTCGCCTCAAAAATCCAAGAGAAAGGCCCAGATTCGCACTCCGCTGCTCTCCCACTTGCAAATCTCCGTCGTGGAGAGCACTTCTCGCAAGTGGAGAGATGGCGCGTGCGTATCGTAACGTATTGTCAGAGGACTCAAGTCCAGTGGAGCTCGCCCCGGAGCTGACGGCGCTCCTCAAGCGCGCGGTCGAGAACGAATCGCACTACCACGTGAGCGTCTCGACGCGCGTGAGCGTGATCGAGGTCCGCTCGCTGACCAAGCAGTTCGTCAATGACACGAACTACGAGTGCACGGTACTCGCGAGTCCAGTGTAGTACACTGACGATAGCGGCGTTCAGCACTCGAGCGTCCGTGGCGTGTACAGAATCTGGGCCCACGAGTCCTTCAGAGGAGACTCACGTGGGGAGCATCGACTGGATTGTAAACGACTCAGGTGCGGCCACAAACTGAGGCAAAGACCAAGACCAGTAGCAGCCGTAGTAGCGGCAGAGAGGCTAGTAGAGAGCGTCTATAAAGATCGAGTCGAGAAGCTCTTTTTTCGAGCTCTATGAGAGAGCGTGGTCAATGAACCTAAGGTTCGTTTGCTGGCTCAGCTGAAAAATAGCAGACACAGGCGCACACCGCTTGGCCACAGTCCGCAGCCCACTAGATTGAGAGCCTTCGGACCTCTCGTCCGCCGTTGTATTCGCAGTGCATTAGATGAGTTAATGCGCAAACCTCATGTCATTTCAACCATCTTTTGCTCGACGCGCCAGATTCACGTCGTCCTCGACCACCACACTTTGCCTTCAGTATTGAATCTGTACGTGCTTAAGGAATGCCGGTCTGGGGTAGAAGTCAACACATTGCGTGCCTACTACTAAATGCCTGCCTCTTCGCCTGCTGCTCAAGCGCCATTCCGCATTTCACCAAGCAGCACTCAAGCCGCCCACACACACCAAGCCCAAGCCCTTTCCTTCATTCCGCCATGCCACCGCTTGCCCTCCTGACGCCTCTCATGCTGCTCCTTGTCGCACTCGTGCCCACCGCAACAGCGCTGATCGTCGACACGCCCGGTGGCTGGAACATCGTCGTCGTGACGGCGAACGACTCGGTGCTGCTCACGCGTGCGCTCACGAACGAGAGCAACTACGCCACGGATGTGGACGTCCCGCAGCGCGTGTGCGTGTACGAGATCCACTCGCTGTCGCAGCAGGTCGTCTCGGGCGATAACTACCGCTACGACGTGCGGGCGTGTCCCGTGAGCAGCACCCTCAGTGCCGGCATCTGCGCCGTGAAGATCTTGACGACGAACGCGAGCTGCGGCGAGTACACCATCGAGCTCTATGAGCAGTCGTGGACCAACACGCTCCAAGTGACGTCGATCGAGTTGGCATCTACGGACGTTAGCGCGGACGCGAACAAGACGAGCTCGACGCAGTCCAGCGGTGCGACCAACAGCACGACCTCCAGCAACAGCAGCAGTGTCGTGACGCCAGCGCCATCACCGTCAGCGACGAAGAGCGCAGCAGCGAACGCGCTCTCATCCTATTCGTTCGTGCTGGCGCTCGTGAGCGTCATGTCCCTCGCAGCCAGCGACTGGTGATCAATCGATCGCGAGCATGGTCGTTCTCGCCTTCCTTGGATCCAAGTGTTGCCAATGCAAGTTTTCTTCAACAAACTCGGTTTTCACAGTTGCGAGATTTTTCCCAGATCAGATTATGATATTTTGAGCCAATCAACGCGCTCCAACTCACCAAATCCCGATAAAAGAGCGTTTAAAAACGGGACGTCCCGTACTAAGTTTAGTCAAACACGGGAATTCGTCGACCGACTTCTGTGAATTATCCACTGGATTTTCACTTTGAGATTTTTCTCCAAACGACAACAGCAGCAAGAGCAACAATGCGCGCAACGACGGCTGCGATGGTGACGCTGGCGACGGCCTCGTCGCTCCTCCTCACGATGACGACGACTGCTACTGAAGTGACAGTGGCCAGTATGGGCGGCTGGTCCTCCGTGGAGGTCTCGGCTGAGAACTCGCAGACGCTGCTGGATGCGCTGAGCGGCGGCGACGCCGGCTACGACGACGACGTCAAGGCGGTCAACGGCAAGCGTGTGTGCTTCACGGCGGTCAAGAAGGTCGAGCAGCAGGTCGTCGCCGGCACGAACTACCGCTTCCACATTGAGGGCTGCAAGGTGGAGACGTCCAAGCTCGCGGGCGAGTGCGGGGCGAAGAAGTGCGACAAGCCCATGCAGTACATGGTCCAGGTCTTTGAGCAGGCCTGGACCGACACGCTCCAGGTGAAGAACATCACAGAGGAAGGTGCTAGTTCGGATGTGAAGAAGACGAATGCGGACGTGGACGCTGTGTCCGCGTCCGTGAAGGCGTCCGCGGACGACACTGAATATGACGACAGTACGTGGGAACTTTAAATGATCGTGCATGTTATGGATCGTTGTATAATGAACATGCGGGGAGTGTGGGGTGTGACAAGTGTTAACCCCATAATGCATTGCGTTCTAGCACATACACGTTTGGCATAACGCTGTTGATGCTTCAATATATCCAAGCGTACTAATATTCATCGTGTGCGAATCTTTATGTTGTTGTAGCCATAGAAACCGATGGGACCGCCATGTCGGACGAGGAGAAGCGCCAGGTGGACAAGTGGATCGGCGCGAACAACCTGAACCAGTACGGGGACTCGAAGCACACCATGTACACCGGTGGTACCCCGCTCTTTAACGAGCGAACGGGTGAATACATCGACCGCTACGACTACATCCTGAGCAAGCACCCGGACCGTCCGTGGACGACTCAAGTGCTGCACGCCAACCTGCTCGCGGTGTCGGATGAGTCTGTGAAGAAGAGCGATGGCGACGATATCAAGAGTGCTGTGCGTGGCCCTGCGCACAACCTCATGACGGTCATCGTGTCGGTTGGCGTGCTCACCGTAGTGATCGCGCTCGTCGCGGGCGTCAAGGCCAAGCGCACGCGCCACCGCTTCGCCTACGACTCGCTCCGCAACCGCGAGTACTGAGCATAAAGTCAAATGCGGTTCGTGGACTCTTGGGCAAGTGGAGTGCAGATGAGCAAGATGCGAGAGACACGAGTGGAGAGCAGTGGATATATTGAGTTGAACAATTTATTGGTGTGGAGGACTGGTGAAGCAGGGGACTTTCAGCAGCGTGATTTGGCGTTTGAGGATGAAGATGTAGGCGAACGAGAAGACGAAAGTTTGCGCTGCAAATTGCGTTCATGGTCGTGCTAACGAGTGTGCGTGTTCCAATAGATTTGACAGGACGTCAATGGGTCAGATGAAATCTGCGCTTCGAGCTCCACGAAGATTTATACTCAGTGATCAGGATTTCGAGAGGCGATGAAACGAAGGATGCTGTTCAGATTTTGTCCTCAACCTGTCAGACTTGACGAACTACCAGGGACGCACAGGACACTACCATATCTTCAGCGGACAAGACAGATACCAGTAGATGTCACTAGCATTTACCGTGGTCGTGGAAGGCTCATCATCGTGTCCTGGCGTCCTGACCGTGTTTGTATTTTTAGCGAAGTGCATCTATCACTCGGAGATGCTCAAATGCCCGACACTCTTCGATCGCAAGCGCTCCACGGTCTCTCTGCAAGTTAAAGCCTCGCTCGCACAAGGAAGCCCGTCATCATTATCACCACCTCCAATCTTCAGGCGACCAGCGTCATGGCGAGCCCGTCCAAGGTGTCGGTGCACAAGCCGCTCTTCGATTCGCCTTCAAAGTACGGCGTGCACCACACGATCGCCACATACACGCCGACCGAGACGCGTTTCCGCTGGCAGAACGGGACTGGCTCGACCGACGCGCTCTACAAGCTGCCCACGAGCATCGGCACGGGGCCGAAAAAAGGTTTCGGCACATCCACGCGAGACGACTGGGACACGACCAAGAAGCTCGTGAACCCGTGCTCCGGCCCAGGCTCGTACGAAGCGATCTCCTCGTGTGGCAAGCAGCCGAGCTCCTTGTGTCGCTCTACAGGCGCCACGGCTTTCGACAACGCGTCTCGCACGTCGCTGAATGGGGACTCGACGCTGTCGCCCGGCCCCATCTACGATCTGCCCGAAACCATCGGCTCGAACATCACCGCGTCGCCAAAGTTCGGTACGTCTACTCGGAAGCCTCTGAATGGGAAATCCGAAGGCCCCGGACCGAACATCGCGCTCAAGGGCGTCTTCAAGGAGTGCCGCCCGGGAGTGTCGCCCACGTTTGGCACGGAGAGGCGGCTGCGCGCAGCCCCGTCGTCAAGCCTGAGCTCGCCCGGTCCGATCTACGACCTCTCGCCCACGGGCTTCAAGACCGGCGGCCAGAAATCCTTCAGTCACGCCAAGCGCTTCTGACTTTGGCTGGTGGGTGTGATGAACTATTTCTCTCAAGAATGCTAGAGAAGCACAACATTGTCAGGAAACCCAATTTCTCGTATACGAGACTACCCAACAGATAGACTCTCTCACTCACACAACAATCAAGACGACAAAGCAGCACTCACCATCAGCACGCACCCCAAAGTGTTCATTTTGTTTCTCGTCATTTTTTGTTTTTCTTCCATTGCATTTTATTACTTTTGTTGTGGGCTCACACACTCGCGGGATGTTCGCTCCACTGATGCTGATTAAATGCGTTCGCTGCTTTGTCTCCAGCCTTCAGCTCATCATGACGCAGGCGAAGAGCTCCGCACTGCAGCAAGACAAGATGAAAGAGCGCATACAGGCAAGCGAGACATAGAAACAGCAGCAGGTAACGGGTGGTGGTGATGGCAGAGATTGTTCGGCTACGCGTCATGCTAGTGCTTCACAGGCGGTTTCGTAGAGAAACGCGCTTACATCAGCTCGAGCTTGATCTCAGTCGGCGCCTTGAAGTCGGCGTCCTCCAAGTCGAAGCGCTTCATGTACGCGTCGAGGTCGGCCTGGAGCTCCTTCTGTTCGGCGGCCGAGAGCTGCACGACCGTGCCCTGCTTCGCCTCGAGGCTCTCGGCGTAAGCGCGCAGCTCCTTCGAGAAGAGCGCCGCGATGTCGTCCTCCTTGCTCTCGTCGACGTCGGTCTCCGAGAGGATGTCGAGCGCGTGCTTGAAGGCGGCGGCCTTGAGGTTCTTGTCGCCCTTCTCCACGATCGTGCGCACCTTCTTGGTGGCGTTCAACACCATCGACTTCTGCAGCTCGAGGTTGTAGCTCGACTCGATCTCGCGGATCGACTCGAGGTTCTTCACGAACGTCTCGCGGGTCTTGTGGCGCAGCTTGGCGGCCTGCACCTGGCACATGAGCTCCACGGCATCCTTGTGCGCGTCCGCAACAGCGGCGATGTCCTCGTGGATGTTGAGGAGCGACGCGTGCGTGGTGAGGGTCTCCTTCGCCAAGGCGATGTTGGCGTCCTCCACGAGGTTGTGCTCGCTCAGGATCGCGTTGGCGCGCGCGTCAAAGTACGACGCAATAGCGTCACCGCCGAACTTGTACACCGAGGTACAGAACAGGAAGAAGCAGCACGCAAGCTGGGTCTCCTCGTTCAGCACGTACACCTGTCATTCAGCATTCAATACCAATACCAACAGTCAGTAACCGTTTGCAATACGCCATGGAGGAATGAATAAGCGAGAGGCGCGTGCCCCCTTTGCAGCCAGTCAAGACACACACACACATAAGCGATCGCTATGTAGCTGCACGTACGCCGTTGCTGAGAATCGGGATGGAGATCGCGCCGATGATCGGGGCCGAAATCTTCCAGTCGTCGAGGCCGTACTGGCTCAAAAGACCCGGGTGCACGGCGTTGACGGCCGGCTTCTCCTCGTCCTTGCGGGCGGCGCTGCTGTGGAACGAGGCAAAGGCTGGGGCGGTGCGGCCCGAGGCCTTGGCCGCGGCCATGCGGATGGTGGCTTGACGGAGCGCGAGGCGGCTGAGCATCTTGACAAGAGGGCGGCGGAAGGGCTTCTTTCTCTAATGGCGCGGCGACGGGCAGCGCAGTTCCCTCGGGGGGATGTTTTTGAGCCACACAGAGAGCCACTCAAGGGGGGCGAGTCTACGGTGCATTGGAGCAACATTTAGCCACGCGCGAGACCCTTTGGGACAGGGTCTTCTATTGAAGTGTTTCAGAATTTGACAGAAGTATAGTTATTTCCATATTAAAATAGAATATAAAAGAGCGCTCTAAAAAAGGCATGTACAGTAACACAGCTGATGACAACTGTTGTTCGGATGCAGGTCCGACATGCGTTCGAGCAACTTTTTGCATGAAGTTGGTGAGAAGAAAGCGATCATCAGACGGCAGTGGGCTGGAAAAGAAACTCAGGAGCCCTCGACGAGCCTTCCTAGTCGCGCGATGACGCAGTGGGAGACCTTTGGTGCGGCACTAGCCATAGTGGCGTCCGTCGTCTCGAACCTGGGCGTGAACGTGCAAAAGTACTCGCACGCGTCCGAGGCGCGCGTGACACCCGTGCGCGACCAGCGACCGTACGTGCGACGGCCGCTCTGGTGGCTCGGGCTCGCGCTCGTCATCTTCGGCTCGCTGGGCGACTTCACGGCCTTCGGCTTCGCGACGCAGTCGCTCGTGGCGGCGCTCGGCGGTGGCGCTACGCTCGTCGCGAACGTCTTCACGGCCTACTTCCTCAACAAGGAGGCGCTCTACCTGGTGCGTTCGTTACGAGTATGGGTTGATTAATTTGGTTCATCTGTGAGGGGACTGACAGTTTGCTATTGTATTGTATGCGTGTATGGCTGTATGTGTATGTGTTTAATAGACGGACCTGGGCGGTGTGCTGTTCGTGATCGTGGGCGTCGTGCTCATCGCGTGGATCGCCGAGCCGAACGCCGAGTACCCGCTGCCGGAGCTCGAGAAGCGCTTCGTAAGGACAGGTACTGACGCTGTCCTACTTGTCCGATTACTGTCCATGAATTGACTTCATCTGACCTAACGCTGTGTGTGTGTCCTCTCTTGCTTATCATCACCTGCAGAGTTCGTGGTATACATCGTGATCGTGGCCGTGTGTGCCGTGAGCATGCTGGCGACCATCAAGGGCTCGGTGGCGAACCGCCTGAAGAACCAAGTGTACTGGTCCAAGCAGCGTCAGAAGCTGCGAATGCAGGCGCTCGAGTCCCGCATCCACCACATTGAGCGGCGGCTGCTGGCCATGGAGCACAAGATGCACAAGAGCAGCAAGAGCGGTGGTGGTCATACAGGTAGTCAATCGAACTCCCCCAGTGCGCTTAAGGCAATGCTTGCTAATGCAGCCATCGACGCGGACGCAGCAGCCGAGAACGGGAGTCTGAACAAGGTATCCGTGCCGAATCGCGTGCCGTACTACTACGCGATCTGCTCGGGGCTCGTGGGCTCGATCACAGTGCTGTTTGCGAAATGCTCGGCGATCATGATCGCGCTCTCACTCAAGGGTGACAACCAGTTCAAGTACGCGCTCACGTACGTCTTCTTGGGCGGTATGTTCGTCTGCATCCTCGTGCAGACGCACTTCCTCAACATGGCCACGGCGCTCGGGGACATCATGACTGTGTTCCCGACCTTCCAAGCCACGTGGATCACCTTCAGCGTGCTGGGCGGCGCGATCTTTTACGATGCCGACCGGTCGCTCAGCAACGAAGAGCTCGTGTTCTACCCGCTCGCGCTACTCTGCATCGGCGTGGGCGTCACGCTGCTCGTGCAGCACAAGTCGAATGCGCGTAACAATGAGTTGGAGGGCAAGCTCGGCGATGGGAGTGCGAGCGGCAGCCTGGACAACGACGAGATCTGCCTCATCACCGACGCGTCCATGCGCTCGCCACTGCTGCCCGCCGGCTCCATGGAGGAAGAGGGCTATCTGCACCTGGACGCCTAGCCGTAAAGAGAAGGCGCAGTGTTGTTTTGTGCATAGAAGGAAAGCGAGAAGCTGCGGACGAAGATCGTGATGACAACGGAGGAGATTTGTATTTAAAGAAGACAAGCAAGCCAGCAAAGAGAGACAAGAACGCGTGGACACTCTGGTAAGGAAAATACATTGAGTTGTCTATTGAATGAGCGATGCAGATGACTAGGCTATCAGACCTGAAGGTCTGTCTATGACTCTCTCTCTATTCGTCGTCCTCGTCGTCCACGACAATGTCTGGGAACTCATCGTCGTCGTCATCGTCATCATCATCTCCACCAGTCGCAGGCTTCGTCATTTCCTGGTTTTCCTGTGCAGGTCGAACGTCGTCGTAGTCCTCCTCCTCTTCTTCCTCGACTTCCTGTTCAACGACGACGGCATCCTCCTCTTCCTCCTCAGCAACCTCCTCTTCGGCTTCCTCAGCCTCCTGGTCTGCACTCTTCTGCTTCTTGGGTGACTCGCTCATCGGCTCGTCCTCATTCTCATCCTGCTGTTCTTCAACCTTGTCGGCGTCGTCCCAGTCGTTGCGGCCGCGCACGCCCGAGGCCTCGGCGCCGTTCGCGCGTCCACCACGCACCGCCGAGACCGTGTACCCCGAGGACGCCATCAGCCGCTGCTGCGCCTGATGCTGCTTCTTGGCATCCGAGCCGAGCGCGTCCTGAAACGTGATCGAGAGTGGCGGTGCGCGTGGGTGCAGCAGTGTCTCGCCGGCGTTCAGCGCCACGAGCTGCAACATCGTCGAGAGGCCATTCGACGAGCCACCACTGAGGATGGCCGCGTGGCGCGAGTGCTCGAGCCAGTAGTTGAGGCCCGTGATGAGGTTGACCCCGTGGGCACCCGTGGCGTCCGCGCTGGTCGTGTCCGTCAAGAGCATGAGCGCCGCGGCGTCCACACCTCCAGTACCAGCAGCCGCGGCGGCCGCAGCGCTGAACTGGAAGCGCTGCTTGGCGCGCTGCTGCACGGCGAACAGGGACAGTTCACTGGCCGCCGAGCGTGCGGCCATGGGCAGGATCGAGCCGTAGACCGCCACGCACGTGGCGATCGACAGCAGCGCGGCGTCCACGTTGCGCGCGAGCAGCAGCTGGCTGTGCGTGGACACGAAGGGCAGCGTGTTGACCGCCGATTCGGAGAGCTGCGCCACCTCGGCCTGGCGCTTGCGCTTCTTGCCCTTGTTGTTGTTGTTGCTGCTGCTGTTCTTCGCGCTCTTCTTGTCCGCCAGCGCGGCCGGCACATTGGTCGACGCGTCATCCGTAGCAGCGACGACGGTCTTGTTCTCTAGGTCGGCCTTGCAGCGCGTCACCATCTCTTCGAGCAGAGGCACGCCGAGCTTCTCGACCGTGCTCGCGCCCAGCGCTCGCACGCACACGCCGATGGTCGCGTAGAGCGCGTCGTGGCTATCGCGGCTGCCATTCTCACTGGCGAGACGCAAAACCTTGATGATCTTGCTCGCGTGGCGCAGCGCACAGAGACCGGCGCGCTCGACCGTAACGCTGAGGATGCGCAGCGCGAGCTCTTGCACGCGCGGCAGGATGCCATACACGACGCTCGCGGGAAGGCGGAAGCCGTCATCCGAGAGCGCGGTCTGCTTGCCGATCTCCGTGGCGCGCACAGCCAGCGCGCGGCGTGCGAGCGCGATCACGTCGTTGATCACAAGCTGCACCTCGCGCTCCGAGATCGCGCGGCACTTCATGGACGCAGAGATCACGTCCACCGCGGTCTGTAGACGCAGTAGCGCGAGCTCCGAGCGCTGGTACACGGACAGGTGTGCGTCCACGGCCGCGCCGGTGTCCTTGACCCAGCCCTTGAGGTTCGCGAGCTGTTGCTGTTGCTGCGCCTGCGACATGGCGCGCTTGCCGCTCAGCAGGTCGAGCTGCAGGTTCACGACCTCGACGGCGCGCTCGAGGATCTGCTTCCAGAGCTGCGGGGTCTTATCAGACGCGTTCGCGAGCAGCCCGAGGCACTTGGCGCCCACGGTTACGGAGGAAGCGAACGCCTGCGGCTGCTGGAACATGAGCGCGCACGCCTGCTCGATCTTGGTCGCGTAGATGCGCAGTGCGTTCGGCGAGACCTCGAGCAGCTCAGTAAAGAGCTCTACGCCGCTCACCCAGAGCTGCACGTCGCTGGGCGTGAGCTCCCCGCTCTTGCTGCTGCCGAGCGCCTGCAGCTGCGAAAGCACCGCCGGGAGAAACTTGGAGAAGTTGTCGTAGAGCTCGCGACGCACCTCGGGCGTGAGCAGCTCAATGTTGCGCACGACAACGGTCGCGACCTGGAGCGCTGGTACGACCGCCGGATTGCTGCCCGCGTCCTGCTGGTACTTGACCGTCTTGATCACGCGCTCAATGAGCTTGGGCGTGAGCTGCTCGAGCTGCTCCATGGCGCACTGCTGCACGACGGTGAGCTGAAGCTCGAAAGCCGCGGCGCGCACGCTCTTGTCGATCACGGCCGGGGGTTGGTCGATCAGCTGGAAGAGCTTGGCCTGGAACTTGTCGAGCGCCTTGCACTCACCCACGAGCCCGAAGACGTTCTGCTGCTGCAGGATACGCTGGATCTGCGGCAGCTGCGCCACGAAGAGCTGCTGCGCCGCCGCGTCCGTCGCCAGGTTCTCCGGGAACGCGAGCGCCAGCACCGAGTTGAGCAGGTTGCGCGCCAGCGCGCTCTCGTTCGCGTACGCCGTGGTCGCCATGGTCAATCAACGTCGTCGTCGTCGAGGCGAAGATGATGGTGATGGCGAAATGAGCTCTGGCATTCAAAGGACGTCCAATGGTTTGAAAAGGCAATTCTATAAAATACTTTGTTTGAAGGCTCAAGTAAAATAAAGAAAAGCTAAAAATACAAAAAAACGTAAAATAAAAAACATTTGGTTTGGGAATGAAAGCACTTTGTGTTGCCGCGAGCATCTTAATGCTTGATCTGCTCGAGGAGCCCCTGACGAATGAACTGCTCGACGTCCACGCGGCGCAAAAAGTGCGTCGAGTTGGCCTCGAGGTTCACGATGCCGCTCTCGGTCATGATCTCGCCGCAGTCGCGCAGCACGCGCACCTCCACGTAGAGGTCCTTCGGCGGCTTCGAGTCCTGCAGAAAAACAAGTGCAACAGCGAGTTTCATATGAGCATAGAGGTCGCATGCCATGCCACACAAGCAAGATGTGAGAGTACTTCGTACCGCGGAGAGATCGATCTCAAAGTCGGTCATGTAGTCGGTGAGCAGCTGGTCGTACGACTGGAAGAACTGCACCTCGCGCTGACAAAGGCTGATGCGATCATGCAAAGCACCCCCACACAGTAAACACAGTAAGACACTGAGATATGCATGCAAATATGTGGCCACGCAGACAGTACAGAGCACGTACTTTGGCGCCAATGTCGCTGGGATGATCGTGCCCGTCTCCCACCGCAGGTTCTTGATCTTCTCCGTGCGTTCATATCTACACACCACACGCATGAGCAATGAACAGATATTAGCTCCGCATACCGGCACCGTCTGTACGATGACGACGCGTGAGTACCACACAAAGGAGAAGACGCGACTCACAAATAGGCCAAGAGGCACCGCTTGTTGCGCAGCAGGCACTGGTGGCTCACGATGAGGCCGCAGTGCACCGCCGGCTGCTGCTCAATCTCGTCTCCGAACACTCTGCACATATTGTATCCACGCAAGAACATTAGCACAGCAGATGCGAGTCACCATCGAGACAGCCGGACGCACCTGAGCTTCTCCATGATCTGCTCGTGAAGACTGCCGACCTCTTCCACGACCTGCCGCACCTGCTCGTCCTGTGACACAAAGACACACACAAAGGCAGAGATAGGCTTACAGCATGAGCACGTGCAACACGTTCATCTACGCAGACTGATGATTACTTAGAGAAGCGCACATTGTACGGCGGTAGCCAGTCGCTTCGCTGCAGCTCGCGCAGCAGCTCCTTCGCCTTGGTGCACAGCGCCATCGTTTCAAGCTGAGTGTCCAAAAACGCGTTTTGCTTTTCTCGAAATGGCGGGAAGACCTACTATCAGAACTCTTAATTTTTTAATTTATTAAAGATAGTCTCTTCGAAAATGTGCTTTCGAAGAAGTGAAAACACTTTTCTTCGTTGTGTGGTGTCGTTTCTCATAAAGTATATTTTTCGATTGCATTGGTGTTTGGATTGAGCTAGCTGACCAAGGACCATCTGCGCTGCGACCACGGCGCTGAGTTCTGCGCTGCGACCACGGCGCTGAGTTCTGCGAGCTCTTCCTCAAGCGCCAGCACTTCTTCGTGCAGGAGCAGCAGGTTTTCACGAAGGCGAGCATCAAGGCGCACAACGTGGGGCGTAACCAATCGACCGGCCCGAAGCAGTCGGACAAGGACTTCCATCCGATGTGCCAGTTCTGCAAGTAGCGCTTCTACGGCGACAGCGAGCTCTTCGAACACTTGGAACGCGACCATTTTAGGTGCCACATCTGCAAGGTCGAGCACGAGTACTTCCGCAACTAGTACGTCGTACCTTCTCATTCTCTGACAATGTTTGTGTGTGGAAGAATTTGAATTGATTGTGTGTTGTATCGATGGTTTACAGTGCGAGCCTGGAGACACACTTCAAACGCAAGCACCACCTCTGTGAAGAGCCCAACTGGCTGGCTGAGCGACTGCAAATGCGCGATCTGCGAGCTCTCGACGCGACTTTTATACGCCCAGAGCTCCTGGGGCTCGTGCAACTGCGAGATCCTGCTCAGGTCTGCGATCTCATTGAGCAATCGCTTGAGCACAAGCAGGTGGATGCGGTGGGCGAGCTCCTGGATCGACGAGAACGCGTTGTGCGCGATGTTCAAAATCCGCAAGTGCATGGCCTGTTCATGCATCTGACTAAGCGTATTAAGCGTGTACCTCTTTGAGACTAGCTACTCTCGTGAGACTGTTAGGCCAATAGTCAAGCAAACTTGTCAGCCGCAGGTGCTTCGAGTGGGGCTGGTATCAACAAGCAACACGCACCGCGACGTTCCGGTGCTGCATAGCGAGCAGCACGTGCGCTAGTTCCTGCAGACTGCAGAGCTTCTTGTCTTCTACGATCGTCACTTGTGCATCCATCACGCGCATCGCTCGCGGATTGAGTCTTCTTGGAGCCTTTGGCGTGTCAGCACTGCTTTCCGGGTATCTTCTACTGTTGGCGTTCGCTTATTTCCGAAAATTGTGAATGCTTGTATCAGATCAGCTGTAGCGGTTATATGTTCCAAAATGGTGATCCAAAAACTGACTGGTCAAAAGCGGCATTTTTGAAGGAACAGCAAAAGCGCAACAACAAGGATGAACTTTGGCGGATTGATGGGCGGAGGCGCCGCGGCGCCGCAGCAGGTGCAGCCATCGGAGCTCATGCTCGCCAAGGTCAACATGCAGTCGTACGCCGACCTCTTCGAACGCATGTCGCGCGTCTGCTTCCAGAAGTGCAAGTTCAAGTACAACGACGGCCAGCTCAACGTGGGCGAGATGAGCTGCACGGACCGCTGCGCCGGCAAGTACATGCAGGCGTTCAGCGCGCTGAGCGTCAAGATGGAGCAGGTGGAGAAAGAGCTCGTGGCCAGCGCCAACATGAACGCGGGCGTGCAGCAGTAAGCGAACGAGCGAGCGCATGCGATCGGCGTCCCCGCCAAACACATTACAGCTGCAGGAGAGAGATACAGAAACAAAGAAGATACCCGACACAAAAGACACGCGCAAGAGCATCAGGGCCACGATGAGCGGAAGAGAAGGCAAGTGAGCGAGCGAGTAGAGCTCTGCACGTGTGTGTGGGAATTGGCTGCTCTTGTTATATATAAATAGTGCTCTTTTGTGCGTGTGTCGTCGTCCGTCCGAGGTGCCTCGCCATCTCTCGAATCCACTCGCTTGCGCTTTCTTTCTGACTATCCAGCACAGCACACACCTCTGCGATAGATACGCCGTATGCGCGTTTTGACAATCGGAACTCGATACTTAGAGAATCGCCGATGGTCAAAAATTGTGCCGACTGTAGCCGCCCAAGCCACCGGCCACGCCGACTGCTGCACTTGTGTTCATCGGCAAGTTCGCTGGTCTCGTCGCGTTGCCCGCTAGAGAGCCCATGCCACCAGCATTCGGGATGTACGGTCGTTTACCGCCAGAGTACTTCGCGCCATCATCTTCCTGTCCGTACGACGACATTCCAGGAGCGTATCGTGCCTGACGAGCATACCTACTTCCTTGCACGTCACTAGACAAGCCTCCGCTGTCGAGACTCCGCCCGCCGCTATTCTGCGGTGTGCCGCCACCCAGCAAACTGCTTCCCGCAGCTGCCATCGCGTTCCGGGGCTGTACTCGAGCAGCACCGTACGCTGCCGCTCCACCGGGATTGAAACTCCCACCAGTTTGTCGAAGACTTCCGTAGCTTCCGGTATCACTGAGCTGCTGGTTCTTGCTCTGACCGCCAATGCTGCTCCCACTGGACGACATTTTCTGCTCAGCAGACTTCTGAGGAGGCGTGAACGACTCGGCCTTGTCCAGCGACGTGTAGGATTCACAGTGCTCGTGCGGTTGCGCTCCAGGAGTCGAGACTGTCAGCGGTACAGAGACATTGACGTTCACTTGGAAGAATGGGTATTGGAGTGCTTGACTTGACGTTGGTCGCTGGTTTGGATCGTATTTCAGCAAATCGGTCATGAGCTGAATGGCTTCGGGACTGGCGTGGGGGATAAGCTGGGCGAGCTGCGTGGGCACAAATTGCGGGAATCGGTAGTTCATCTGAGCTGCGAGCTTCATCCCTTCTGGCCACGTGCTGTGAGTCGGATTCCCAAGAACCGAGCAGATCTTGTAGAGCTGATCGCCTTCGCTGCTCCCCGGGAACAAAGGTCGCAAAGTGAACAGTTCGGCCATGATGCAGCCCATCGCCCACGCGTCGATCGGGGAATTGTACGTTGTGGATCTCAGCAGCACTTCTGGAGCGCGGTACCATCTTGTCGACACGTAGTCCGTAAACGGCGGTCGCGAGCGGATCTCTCTCGCCAAGCCAAAATCTGCGACTTTAACAATGTCGCCTTTCACGAGCATGTTTTCCGGCTTGATGTCTCGATGGAAGAAGCTGTGCTTGTGCATGAACGCGAGACCTTGCAGCATTTGGTACCTAGCGAGAAGAGGAGTAGAAGTATAGCGGTTAGGCTCATCATGCGAACATTTTTGATCGAGTGGCTGCTCTTCAAGTCAAAACGCACATGAGGTTCCGAATCTTGGACTCAGGGAAGTGCCGATCGCGCTTCTTCATTGCTTCGTAGAGATTGTTCTCCATGTACTCAAACACGAAATAGAGCTCGTCGTTCTCGCGGATGACCTCTTTGAGCTTGATGATGTTCGGGTGGTTGAGCTTCTTGAGCGACTACAGGCGGCAAAATACAATCCAGTCAAATTGCTGAGCTTGAAAGCACATCGACCGCACCAAATATGAAGCACAACCACATACGTTGACTTCGCGAAGCTGCATGCACTCTTCCCACGAGTAGAATTTCTTCTTCATCTTCTTCACAGCAACCTGTACAAAACGTCGATTTCAAATTCACACAATGTCAGTCAGCGAGCAAGCACCCACTTGCGAGGCAGATAGAGTCCACGCAAGTGTCGTCACTGCACCGCTATCACCAAGACCTCGCTCGCATCTCCATGCTCTCTCTTCGCATGAGGGCGAAACAAGCACTCAAAATAACACACAACACAACCATACACATTCACACTCAACGCACCACTTCACCGGACTGCCGGTTCACGGCCTTGAGCACAGACCCGTAGGTGCCGTCGCCCAGCTGCTTGGTGATCTTGTAGCGATTCATCCTCGCGTCGTCCTCGTCGTTCGCTCACTCGTCGCCCCACGCGGACGCAGCTCAACCTGCGCTGCTGCTGCTGCTTTCTCCCTCGCGCGCGCTCTGGTTGCTGCTGTTGTTGGCGCGCGTCGCTTCGGCACTGGAGCCAGAAATAAATGCCCTCGGCCACTTCAAGACAGCAGTTTCAAAAATACATCCAGCCTGAGGAATATGGGGCGACCAGGTTGTTGCGTTGCCGCCAACCACTTGGACCAGGTAGTCACGATTTCAAGTGAGGAGTGATGGTCCTGGAAGTTGAAGTTGCCTCTCGATGCGGGCAATGGTGCTATCATGCGCACTTGTGATAATCGACGAAGGCGTGATTTGTGTGTGTGTTAATGATCTCTCGCTTCTTCATGGTGTTCGTCCTAGATATCTGTCGCTACGCTACGCTAATGTGTGTGTCTGTCTGAAGGCTATAAAATGCGCTCGCATCTTTCTCTAATTGCTCGCTCTCGCCTACGGCGTGTCCTTACCTTCCAGTTTGGCGGTCAGCGTTGACTCCATGCGCTCGAGCTGCTTCGCGAGCTCCGTGATCTGCTTCGAGTGGGTCGAGATCGCGTGCACCATGTGGCCCTGCTGGTTGCGCAGCTGCTCCTGCGTGGTCGTGGTCTGCGAGAGCAACTCCATCAGACGCATCTCCATCTCACTGTCCGACGGCTGCGCAGCGGTGCCGCTTGCTTCTTCCTGGATGTCAGCGGTAGTCGGAGCAGTAGCCGATTGGCTAGATGTGTTGGGCTGACTGTCCACGGACATGGAGCTGTCGATCGACGACACAGACGCCGAGTCGATGTCGTACTCTTCCGAGTAGTGCACTTCGGCGCGCTTCTCGACTGGTGCGCTCGCAACAATCTCCTCGAACTTGTTCACGAGCCCGCGCACGACCGCTTGCAGCTGCGTGGCCATCTCCGTGCACGCAAACCGGCTCACGGTGTCAAACACTTCAATAGCGCCAACCGTGTGTCCATTCGATAGTGTCAGCGGAATACCGGCGTAGAACGCAGCGTTCTGCAAGTTGCAACGCCACGGGTTGCCAGCAAAGCGGACGTCCACGCTCAAGTCGCTGCACACCAGTGGATTTCCGCTGCGGCACGTGTGCGCAGCAAACGACAGGTCGCGGGAAACGCTGTCGCTCAACTTGCCACCGCCATTCTGCGCGACAATCACGTACTCGTTCGAGTCGAGGAGGCCAACCAGCGCGATCGGCGTCTGCGTCGCGATCGTCGCCATCGAGCAGAAGTGCTGCAGCGACTGCTTCAGAGCTGGACCGGACTGCAGCGCGCTGATCAAAATGCGCACCGAGCGAAGACGCGCACCCTCATTGTCGAGCTCGTTCGCCGTGATGTAGTTGTATCCTTCGCGATCGACGACCTCTTGCGCGACGGGGTACGGCACTTCGAAGAAATCGCGCAGAGGACCACACGCCTCATTCATGCAGAAGTGGCACTCGCTAGCAGATGTCGAGGAGAGCGAAATACGACGAGGAGGGGCGCCGTTGAGCGAGACAGCGCTGGACTTTCTGCGGGTCTGCGTTGGTATTTGCTGAAGACTCGACGAACTGACAACTCGCTTGTCCGGCAATGCCGCTGGTGCGCTGGATGTCGACGCCTGCGAGAACGAGCTCGCTCTACCGCTACCCGAAACACTCGACATTTCGCTCGTGCTCGTCGTTGCTGTCAGCGATGGACCAGTGAAGATCTGGTCGTAAAAGTCGTCCTGCGTCTTCCCCGCACTCAGCTTGCAGCTGACGCACACACGCGCAGAGATGGAGCCTTCGTCGACCGACTCGACCTTGCGGGACATGCTGCAGTGGCTGCACACGGTCGCGTTACACGATCGGCACAAGTAGCGACGGCGCAGCGGATTGAATCCTTTCTTGCACACGCCACACTGCTTGGCTTTCTTTTCAGCAGATAGCGCGCTTCCAGCGTCAGGGGGGAGCATCTTCGATGGTGCCTTGCCGTCGTGACTGATGTGGCTC
The DNA here is from genome assembly GCA_023334315.1 of Globisporangium alternatum. NCBI lineage: Eukaryota > Oomycota > Peronosporomycetes > Pythiales > Pythiaceae > Globisporangium > Globisporangium alternatum. The sequence continues at coordinate 7,777 of JAASGT010000017.1, read as the reverse complement.
ATGCTTGAATGACTTGCCTGGGAGGTATTCGCACTCGAACTGCGGTGGAGCACACTCGAGGATCCATTCGAGCTCGCCGCGCTTCGAGCCGCCCGACCACCACTGCGAGCACTGCCGTTGCTCGATGTGGTGTCACTGTCAAAGTATTTCCAAAACTTGCGGCTGTCCATGTACTTTTGAAAGTGCTCGACCTCGTAGCCCAGCTCTTCGTCGAGCTCCGAGAGCGTGAACTGCTCATTCGAGTCCACGAAGCCTTTCTCCCACACGACGTGGTGGATCACGTTCATCGCGAGCAGCCGCCGACAGATGATGTTCGCATGCGTTCGATCCGTCGCGAGCTCTTCCGCGACCAGGAACGCGACGATGTCTTCGCCAGATGCGCAACGGATCGCCAGGTCGCTGCGAATGCGGATCGGAGTGAGCGTCAGCGCTTCTTTCATGCGCACGATGACGGGTTCCAAGTCCGAGATGCCGTACGAGAGGTCCAGACCAACCGTCGTGAGGATGTGGATGTTCGTGGAGATCGCGAGCGCCCAGAGATCGCGGTCTTTGCGCGACTTGGTGCGAAATCCCATCTCCGTGGGTGGCAGTGCGCCGCCCTTGCACGTGATGTCGAAGCGGCGCGGGAACTTGGTCGATGCGTCCTCGTCATTCAGATCGGTCACTTCGACGCCCGGACCAAGCTCAATCGCTGCAATGCGCGTGGCGTCTCGCTCGCGCTTGTGCACGGTCATCCAGCGGCCTTCGAGGCGCACGAACACGTCCGACCATGTCGAGAACGCGCCGCCCTTGAACTTGACCTCGAGCATGCCCGCGAGGAACTGCAGCTTCTCCGAGTGGTGCGCGTGGTGGCCGCTCCCCGAGCTGTTGGACGCCATCTTCTTCAGCGGTCCGTACGCCGTCGCCGAATGGTGCTGACGTTGCGGCATTCGTCCCGAGCTGAGCGAGGGGGAGGAGAGCAACGGCTGGTAGGTGTTGTTTTATTGAGGCAGAGTGGCAGCAGGTGTGGTCACTTTGCGCTTTCTGTGCACAGTCGCAGATTCTCGTGCACGCCGGTCGCAATGAACGTGTCAAGTTGAGCGCCGTGAATCTCCGATCGTCCAACAAGCGTCGTCTGTTCTCAGGGATGACAACGCTCGTTCGTCGTTGCTGTGGAGGTCTGGAGGCTACTAGCGATCTGCGGGTCAACGCGCGGATTGCGGAATTGGTGGGCAGCGCGCGAGGCGAGCAGGGCGGGGCTGGACTGGCCGTCCAGCAAGCTGTCACTGTCGCTGGCTGACCCAGTGTCCTGAGGAGAGGATATGTGATGGTCACTCGCTCTATGGAGAAAACCACCATGTGGCTTCCAGGCAATTTGGCGCCCTTTTTATAGACCTACACCCCGACGCTCCTCCCTCTCTCTCTTGTCCTTTTGTTCTTTTTAAACAAAAGACTGAAATAAATCGGAGGATTTAGCGGGAATTTGCAAAAACGTCACTAACATTCAGTCCAAACTGAATGTTTTAGCTGAACTTGGACTAAAGCGAGGTTGCTTTTGCAACAGCAACAACAAAGCTACGTGCGTCCGTCGAAAGCACGCAAAGCTGGGGCTATCGACAAGTTTGTATCTTACTCATATACTGGCGACGCTGGTCAAACTCTACTGGAAAAAGCTGCGTAATTTAGCAACAGCACAGTTGCTGAGAGGCGATTTTGTTTGCGTTCTCCGCCCAGATATTCCTGCAACACACATCCGTTGATAAAGGCACGCCACTGCCTTAAAGGTGCTTTAACATTGGACAAACGGAGAAGCCAGTTGTGGCTTCTCGCTAGAGGTTTTGACTCTAGCTCTGCTCTTTGCTGCGTGCTATCAAGATAGAGAAAAGCATCGAGGAACAATATATGTTGCTTTTCTATTGTTCTCGTCTCTAAACGCGAAGACGGCTTGTGGACAGATAGATCCCTTTTACCTCACTTGCCTCTCTCTTCCATAGAAAATACGAGCATGCGGACAGAGAGACCATCACCGAGAGTATTGAAGAGCTCACCGAGTCTTGTTGGTTTTTGTCCGTGACCATAGAGTTAGCGGGGAAACCTGCTCTTCTGCAGATCAACGTTTAGGAAACCCCGTCATGGAGGAGGATTCGCTCTTCAGGATTTGCTGGTTAATTGGACCAGCAGGTCACAAGCTCTTTCTCATGTCGCGCTGCGTGAACGTCCAAACATGGAGGCGTCGAATTTGCATTCGTCCACACTAGGCGTAAATGAGCATTTTGGCGCGGGCTGGTCTTGTCTCGGGCGCCATTCGCTTTGGACGACTAGGAGCATGGATCATAGACGCGCTACTGTGATCAGCTCTCGCTGACGGCTCGCGTGGAAACTGGAACCCACCCAGCGAGCTCGTTTGTGTAGACGCAGTTGAAGTTGTTGCGAATGCTTATTCACAGGCACAGAAAACAAGGGTAGGAATTACTCACGACAAGTCAGTTTTATCCGCACCTTTACGCCGTCCCACACACACACTTGACGACCCTCATCGTCTCATCGTAAGGCACAAACAAGATCTTGCTCTCTGAGCAAGTTGATTATCTAGCACCCTTGTTTCGTGTTGCAGTCATTCAGTGGTGGATATGAAGTGGTGGTGCAGCACGTCGCCGCAAAGCATTACTGATTCGAGAGTGCGCCTCCATCTGCTTTCGAGGGTCCGCACTTGCGCAAATGTACGATTCGAAGGAACATGCACCAAAAGCGCTTGCCTTAACAAACACGTGAAGAAAGTATTCGGTTCATTTGCTCTAAAATGTACGTGGTTCGCCACCATTCGAAAGGAGTGAACCCACGCAAGGCAAGCGTTTGCAAGCTTCCTTGTCGTGAGCAGGTTCACACATTCCTTCGATCGTTTGGCAAAGCTTTTCGCTTTGCCCAGTCTTGTGGACCCATGTGACTGTTGACGTTGAAAGCGAACTACTTGTTGACCAGCTGAAAGTCGCAGACACACACATATCGACAGACAGGTGTGGGCCCACCTGTCTCCAAAGCATGCAAGAGGTGTCCAGCGACCTAATGGAGCTTGATGTGGGTCACCAAGCTTGATTCTGCTCATTTTGCTGGCCACGTGCGATCCAATTGAGTCAATTCATGAGCGAGTGGATGATAGCGTTCGTAAAGATCTACGTGTGCAGGAGCAACAGGAGGTAATCAGCGAGAGTTTGCTGTCTCACGGTCACGCATCGCCACCCCACCAGTCAGTCAAGTGACGACACTTGACGTCACGTCCAAGAGCTCTCCGTAATTACGCCTTTTAGTAGACAACGTTTTACTTTTTACGGGCGACAAGACACGAAGGACATGGGCTGGTCGGCCGGTCGGCTAAGATATCGTCGGTTCGGCGTCGTCGCGTTAAATCAGTGCCCCGCCATGCAGCGTACGACACAAAGCTCTCACTGAGCTGCGAGTATCTATGCGACTGAAGTATATGCGACGGGCTCGACAGACTGGACACGAAAAAAATGGCCGACACGCACACAACGATAGCCGTTGATCCATGTAAAGGTGTGAAACGTACTGGTTTTAGACGCGTTTTCGGCCAAATGCACTGAATTAAACCGCTGTTTTTGCATCCGTCGATTCAGCTACATTCTGCGCCAATAGAAACGCGCCGAGCGTGTGGACATGCACCAGTCCGTTGAACCTGTTTCATATACCTCTTTAGTTATATTAAACCTGTATTACATACTTAAAATCAAATATAAGCATTAAAATGCTTTCTACATATATCTCATGATCGAAATTTTGTTAGTACTCACTAGTACAGGTGGCACTTGCTCTTTTACACAAAAACAATCACTCCTCAACTGCACACGCACGAAGTTCCAGCGCAGGCTGCTCATTTCCGAATCCGCATCTCGACACCAGCAGCAGCACAGATCCGCTCGCACGCAAGATCATGGCGAAGGGAAAGAAGTCTCCGTCCAGCAGCAGCAGCGAAGGCGCCGCGGTACCACTGGTGCCCGCTGCGTCCTCTCCAAAGAAGCCCAAGAGCAAGAGCAGCTCGTCGTCGTCCTCTTCGTCGTCGCGCCTGCTGCCGCTCTCGGCGCTCGTCGTGCTCGCGGCCGCGCTCGCCGCCGGCAAGTACGCGAACGTGGACGTGCTGCCGCACCTGCCGTACTCCGTGGCGTCTGGTGTCTCGAAGCTCACGAATACCGTGACTGGAAAGGGCTTTGTGGTCTCAAACTTTAACATGCCCAACAAGTACGAGACCGACCTCGTGTCGATTAAAGTGCGCCAGCTGCTCGCCACCAACAAGTGCGCTGATGCGGCCTTCCAGCCACAGCTCTTGAACGATGGCAAGGTCGTGAGTGTGAAACAAGCAATGGGAGACGCGTCACTGCCAGCCTCCGACAAGGTCTTCTTCATGCTCAACGGACAGAACGAAGGCCTGTACGTGTCCTGGAATGGACAGTTCGACTGCCTCGCGCAGGTGGCCGAACTTGCAGCCGCGTCGCTCGGTGCTGACCGCGATATGATGGAGAACGGCGTGCGCCTGTACTCGCAGATGGGGCTCGCGGTGCGTAATGTGCAGGACCTCGCGGCGACCAAGAACATCGTGCACGTGCTCCTGGATTTCCAGCTCTGGGTGTGGCCAGGCATCGAAAAAGGACACAAGTACGTGCTCGAAAACGGCGTGACGCTGAAGACAGTCGGCATTCGCCCGAAGGTGTTTGACGTCGAATACTTTCTCACCGACGCGGAGGCACAGCAAATCATGGCGCTCGGCATCCCATCGCTAGACCGCTCGCGAGTCGACGGCAGCAACTCGTCCAAGGTTGTATCGGGCTCGCGAACGAGCCACACGGCGTTCCTGGATGATGGTGCGTTTACGCGAGAATTCCGTCACCGCTCGGCGGTTGTTGCTCGCCTCCCAAGTCCGACCTACGTGGAGCGATTACAGCTCGTTCGTTACGCGGCCGGCGAGTTCTACCGCCAGCACCTCGACACCTTCCACTCGCGCAATTTCTTGCCAAAGGGATCCACCGAATACACGTTTGAAGACTACAAGGACTGGGCGAACTGGGCTGCTGAGAAGCTCCGCGGACTGGATCAGTCCACGCTCCCGGATGAATACCGTGAAGATGGTGCGCTCTTCCCGAACGCGGAGGATGACAAGGTGTTCCCAAACGCGCTGCTAGACGTCTTCTACCGAGCGACAAACGCGAGCAACTTGTTCACTGCGCTTTTTGATGAAGAATGGGCCAAGTGGATTCGCGAGAACATCGACAAGAACGCGGGCTTGTTGATGCCAGTGTTGCTGAAAGAAGGCAACCGCCGCAAGTACCTCCCGCTGATCATCAAGGAGTGGGAGAAGAAGCTCGGCCGCCATGAGCTGTATTACACGCTGCCAAAGCACCCAGTGAGCTCGGTGTCGCACTTCTTCCATTGGGTGCGATGGGCGAAGGAGCGAGTCAGCTTCCTAGGCAACGAAGTGCCAGCGATCGCGCGTCCAAGCGGTGAGCTCTACCCAAAGTTCGACGTGGTGTTTCAGGAGAAACTGCTCGGCTTCATCCTCGACGACTTTTCCGAGAAGTTCCTCACGCGTCTGACGAATGTCGAGTGGTACAAGTGGATGATCGAGAACCGAGGCCGCAACCACGTACTCTTCGGCGTGATGGAGGCCTTCCCTACTTTCGCGGAGGTGGCGATCCAGACGTGGGAGAAGCGCGTCGGAGGCGTCGCGAGTCTTCACTACAAGCTGCCGAAGTACGTCAAGCACTTCCACCCGCAGCGTTACGCGACGCTTTTCCTGTACCTGACCAACCAGACCAAGGTTGGAGGTGAGACCGTGTTCCCGTACTCGCTGGATCGCTTTTCGGACGAGAAGATCGAGCGCGACGGCATGGACGAGTGCTCCACAGGCCTCGCTGTGCCTCCGATTGGTCTCCACGCCTCGCTGTTCTACGTGCAGACCCCCGAGGGCGACGTCGACAAGATGAGCCGCCACGGCGGGTGTCCTCCTCACGAAGGCATCAAGTGGGGCTCTAACTCGTTCATGTGGGACTCGGACGCCGACGAAGGCGCCGACCTCTGGACGACCAAGTAAGAGGATCAGCCGGCAATTTCTCGGCTGCTGTCAGCACGAGCACGTTCGACAACAGTCAGATCTGCTGTTGCCTCGGGTATCGTCTGTCCATGTATGTGATTCGATTTGAAGTCTGTGTGATGTATATTCCTTCCCATGCAGCGAATACAAAAAAACAATCCCGCTCACTCACTCACGAAACAAATCTACTCGAACCAGGTTCACTTCAGCTTTGCTATTTTTGCAGACCTTGTCAGGAAATAGAGCTCAAGACAGACGATGGGCTCAGTTCTCACAGACTCAGAGAAGGCCTTCGCTGTCATTGCATATCGAGAAGAGCCATATTGGCAAAGCGAGAAAGCTTACGAGCCATAGGTACAGATGGACCCGGGTAACAATGACGGCGACGACGGTGCAGGGCGCGGGTACGAGATGCCGCACTACATGCTGCCCAACTTCTCGTCCATCCTGCCCGAGTACGCCAATTCGGAAGTGGACCAGATCCGCAGCGCCTTCGCCACGGGCAACTACACGTCGATCCAGAAAATCCCGGCTAAGCTGCTCGCGAACGCCGTCAACCAGGCGCGCTTCGAGCAGATGGACGAGAACCGCCTCGCGCAGCCGCGCGTGGGCAAGATCGTGACCAAGAACGGGCTCTTCAACCAGTTCGAGTACTCGCCGTCGCGCTTCAGCCTCACGGACGAGCTCGCGCAGCTCGAGCGCCTGCAGTCCGAGGCCAAGCGCACGGAGATCAGCGGGCGGGACTTCGTGAGCTGTCCGGACGGCAAGAAGACCAAGTTTGAGGACGCCTTCGGAGACAAAAACTTCCGGTACCCGCACCTCTACGAACCGTATCCGGACACGAAGGACGAGGAGAGGCACAAGAAGTGGCTCGAGGACAAAAAGATTCTGCACGGCGCCTTCGTGCCCAGCGGCATGCGCCCACCCGTTGACGCAGTCACGCGCAAGCTCATCCCGGAGATCATCAAGGAGTTCCACGAAGTGTTTTCAGCCGACTGGGAAGGCGTCGAGTTCTCGATCGCACTCACGGAGGATGAGAACCTCGCCGTGCGCTTCGAAGTCGCGACGCTCGAGTGCGAGAGTGGACTCATCGCCTACATGAACGTCTTTGTGCGCAGCCACCGACTCACGAGCAAGTACAACCTGCAGAAAGTGGCCGAGGATTGGAACTCCAAGCCGGGGGACGGTGGGCTTTACTTTGTGTTTCGCCCGCCGTGGGTGCGCAATCGTTCGAAGGACCTCATCGTGTTTGTCAACACGCCCGCTGCCGCTCAGATCAACAAGAGGCAGACTGAAGGGTAGCTACCAGATAGCACAAGCAGGTTTATGAACAACAACAAAGACAAAACAGCCTTTGTATTTTCACCTCAGCGATGGAACTTCATGTCGTTGAAGAAACCGGGCTGCGCGAGCCGCACCCCGCCGTGGTTGCCCTTCTCCAGCGCTGTCACAGTACTTGTGCCGCCCTCGCCCATAACGCCGTCGACCACGTCCCAGTATGCGCCGCGCACGCTCTGCGGTGGGTTTTGGTCCATACCTCCGGGCAGAATCGTGTCTCCGGGCTCCACGCGAACGCTCTTGCGGTCGAAGAGCTCCATGTTGACGAAGCTCGAACCGCCGCCTCCGCCACCAACGATCCCGGGCGCGAAGCCTCCGCCACCGCCGCCAAAGAGTCCTCCCCCTCCTCCTCCACCAAACTCT